>PVKB01002970.1:205300-235624 GCA_004027205.1 Ctenodactylus gundi
TTTTTTTTTTTTTTTTTTTTTTTTTTTTTTTTTTTTTTTTTTTTGGTGAGGTCAGTTTTTCCTACCCTTCCTTTTGTAGTAGTTGCTGTTTGATAAAAGTTCATGTCTAATTTTTTATTAGATAAGTAGTCAATGCTCTGAGCATCGTTAGACTTGGTGAAATGAGGCATTTGTAGAGTTCTGGATTCTTTCAGCACAAAGTGGCAGTTAATCTCACGCTAAATAACAGTACTCATGATTAAAAACATTTCAAACTATTGACTCAGTAACATCTCAGGACTCTTGTGGCCAAGTCTGTAAGACCCGATGCTAGAGTCCGTGAACAATAAACACTGCCACATTACCAGGTTAGCATTTTTACGGTAGAGGAAACACCAGCCTGCAGCAGCAAGGCCTTCATTTGTTAGAGTTTTGCATGAGATTCTCGTACTTCCGTAGGACCCTATATTGTTCATCTGCAGTGGCTACCAGAAAAAAATCTGGCAGGATATTGAAACTCAGTTACACCATCCTTTCTTTGAGCTGCTGATGGGAAAAGAGAGAAGAAAAAGAGACCCACTGAGTCTGTGCTGGTCACTTGGCGAGGGTATGGTGAATGACCAGTAGTGTGCTCAGATTTTTTAAGACTTACTTGAACTATTTCTTGCTAAATTCTTGTAGAGTAACAGTTTTTTAATGGTGATCAGAGGCAAAGACAGGGACTCCTGTCATGAGGAATGCATTGTCAGGGATGCTGAGCTGAGAAGATGGGTCGGTGGCCCAGCAGGCAGTCTGGGGTCATCAGGACAAAGTGGGTACGTACAACAAATTCCTAAATGCTTGGGAAAGTTGAGGAATGGACTGAAACTCTTAAGGAAAATAGTTCTGTTTTTTTTTTAAGTTTTGTCCTTGTTTGTACTGTAAGCATATACCATGAAATGTCTTGCCCTGTTTACAAATTATATATGGGGAGCACAAATGAATTAGATTTTTCTGTATTAAGACAAAGTTTCCATGAGAGTTCCGCAGCTGCAAACTCGTGTAATCAGGCTACTCTGGGACTGCAAGCTTAACCTGAATGTACCACTCAAGCTGGGCCAGACCTGTGGATGCCTGTGTGACGTTTTGAAGCCTCCTAAATAGCAAATGAAAGTGACGGGCCCTGGCTGATGGAAGGATAGTGGAGACTGGGTGGGAGGTGATGTCCTTGCAGAACATACTTCAGAGGGAGCCCTTCCCCCCCAAAAAAATATTTGCCACAAATAAAGGTGCCTGAAATCCTGCTACTGGAGCTTCCTTGTGTCAAAAATTTGTTTAGTTTTCTGATGCACCTGCCACGGTAGATTTGCAACTGAAACCTCCAACAGAACAAAGTACAAGTAGCCAAAGGCAGATCAGGCCACAGCCTCTGCTCCACAAATCCATCCCCTTCCGTGGCAGGTGTCACCTGCACAGTGTGTGACTGCAGGCCTGGTTCCAGTGTGGTGTGTGTCTTTGTTCATTTATAGGCCATCAGGCACTCTTCTGAGGCTGAAGTTGGAACCAGCAGGGAGGCCTGGGCCTTCCACTTGCTCACGTGCTCCTGGCTCTCCGGCCCCGCTCACTTCCTCACTTGACCCCCACTTAATCCTGGTCTTCCTTTAAGATTTCAGATACCTTAATCTCACCAATTTTGTTGTTTACTTTGCTTTATTACTAGGAAAATGCCACCACAGTTTGACCACTACAGAGCAAACACTGTTTTCAGGGTAACTGGGCTTGTTCTGCCTCTGAGTCCTTGGCATTCAACCCCAGGTTGAGCACTGTTGCTATGGGAACGTGGCATGCTCCATGACCACTTGTTCCTGTTTGCAAGTTGAATTCTTCCTCTAAGCATTGTTAGGTTCCTCTTTTATTTTGTACCTTTTTAATTAGATTAAAATGGAGGCATTGGTACAATGCATTGTTGAAACTACCAAGAAATTAACCGGTAACAGCAATGACCACTCAGCTAGCACCTGTTGGAAGCTTTTTTTTTTTTTTAATGATAACTAGGGATTGAACTCGGGGCCTTCACCCTGAGCTACATCCCCAGGTATTTTTTTTTTTAATTGTTCACTTGAAACAGTCTCACTAACCCAAGCTAAGCTGGGCTCAAACTTGGAGTCCTCTTGCCTCCGCCTCTTGGAGTGCTAGGATTACAGGCCAGCACCACTGGACCCAGCTTATAAGCATTTATTTTACTGTGTTGTTCTAAACATTTTGTTTGTAGTACTTGGAGTTGGGTTTTGTATGATGGGCCACATTTTTAAAAGAAAGGACTCTGCAAAGGCTGAGAGTCAGTTACCTGAAGTCACATAGTTGGTGTGTAGTGACCCAAGAATCCACCACAGCTGCCTATCTCCACATGTCAGGTGTGTCAGTCTGTATAGGACCAACATGTCCGAAGATGTGTGAGCCTTTGAGGGTATTGAAAGTTCATTTCAAAAGATTCCTTCTGCATTTCCAGTTGTTTATAGTGGTGGCAAGGAGACCCAGGGCCTGGCACAGCACCCTGCCACCATCCCCTATCCCCAGCCCATAATTTTGCAAGTTCAGTTAGACATGGCCTATAATTAAGCAACTTGCTTGACGTAAATTTATATCTGAGATTTCAGCTATACAGACTGAGGCACTACTGTGTGCCTTCCTGTCTTTTTCTCCTGAAGAAGTGATTGAAGGACGACTACTAGAATGAAGCCAGTTAGTGCCTCAGATGTTCCTCTTGACCCCAGCAGCTGGACGCACCAAATGCTGGCTGTCATCATATGGCTGACACATTCAGCATGTCTCCCATACAGAAATCATTGCCTGAGGACCATTTGGGGGGAACCTGCTGTGTTTGGTCACCATCCTGTGAATCCACGAAGCCTAAACTGTGCCACATACATCCCTGGGGTGCACCAGGAATTGAGCATCCCAGAAATCTTATGCTGACCCCAGTGTGAAGGGTCTGATATTAGTTGTAGCCTTTAAAACTTTTTTCTTTTTTTTTCTTTTTTTTTTTTTTTTTTTTTTTTTTGTGGCCAGGAAGGATAAATACTGGAGATTGAACCCAGAGCCATCACCCTGAGCTATACCCCAAGACCTGTTTTAACTGTGTTTTTGAGATGGGGTCTTCCTAAACCACTGAGCTACCCACAGTGGGCTCAAACTTCTAATCCTCCTGCCTCAGCTTCCCAGACTGCTGGAATTACAGGCCTGTGGTACCACACCCAGATTTTGAAACATTAATGGATAAAAACAAGGGAGGGACGTGTGAATCACTGCCAAAAAACCAAAAATGAAATATTGGATATTACAGTTTTTCACCAACAGATCACTTCAGGAATATAAAAGGGATTTTGTGTCTTACCAGTCAGGTGACTTTAACACCAAACCACAGGTCTGAGCTGGCTGTGACCCAGGAAGGTCCAAGAAGTTCCTCAAACCTGCCTCAGACTAGATTTCAGCATCATAGGAGTGAAGCTTCTGATTGCCTGGCTGCTGGTGAGTTGTTTGCCTTTGTCCTGTAGCAGAGCCCCAGCTAACCAAAGAGTGTTTCCACATCCCAGGTGTTGTGGTTAGGATCTGGAGTGTCCCCCAAAAGTGTCATGTATTTTAATAGAACCAAGTGATGTTGATGGATTGGGGTCTGGTCTGGAGGGGTGGGTTGCAGTTAAGTTAGGATTAACGGTGTGTAGTGGATACACCTGGATGCAGGAGGGAGTGGTTAATGGGCAGAGACATGAAAGGATACATAAGCTGCACCTGCCTTCCTGGAGGACTGAGGCTAGTCTCAACTAGCCTCGGCTTGCCTTCCTGTGTGTTATGTCCGGGGAAGCTGCCTCCTCCTCTCTCTCTGCCATGTACATCGATTGTTGCCGGCCACCCCTGAATGGACTGTGACCTTTGAGACTGTGAGCTAAAATAAACCTTTCCTTCCCTAAGTCTGTGAGTGTCGGGTATTGAGTCACCGCAACAAAAAAGTAACTAAGACACCAGGCTGCCCTGCACCTCAGAAACCGTCTTGGCTGTGGATTTGTAGTTTCCTACAGTGTGAACACAGATTTTGAACAATTCATACTCGTCTAGCAAAATGTCCCCTTCCCTAAGGAACAGTCTTGCATCCCAATAAAGAAGACTACAACTGATTATCTGTCTCTGGGGAGCAGTTAGCAGGAAGCACAGCACGCTTAACTCTGGGGAGTCGCTGGGGCACCTCAGTCAGGCCTGTGACTCCCAGGTAAGGCCAGCTGGTTGCAGCCTATTTTGTTGCCTCTTGTCATGTATTCATTGAAGAAAATGTTCTCTTGAAGTTGTTTCTGGCCCGCTTACCTTACTTAAAGGCCCATGCCTTTAAAAAAAAAAAAAAAAAAATCCCAGGCAAAGCCAGCCTTGGTGGTAGACAACTGTAATCCTAGCACTCTGGGAGGCTGAGAGAGCAGGATCAAAAGACCTTGCGTAACTTAGTGCCTACGCAAGACCATACTCAAAAATACAAAAATCTTAAAAAGGCCTGGGAATGTGAGTTGATACAGAAGCACTTAGGCTCAATCCTCAGTACTGAAAAAAAAAAAAAAAAAAAAAAAAATTCTCAGGCAAACTGCAAATCTCACAACTTAGGGGTTGGAACTGCTGTGATCTGAATGCAGCTCCTTTCCTCAGAACCTCATGTTGCAGTTCAAACCCCTTTGGGAGATACTAAGAGGTGGAAATTTTATGTGCCTGGTATTGGCAGGTGGGGCTTTTGGGAAGTGATTAGGGTTAGACAAGGTCATCACAGCAGAGCTATCAATTACCTGAACTCCTGGTAGGGAAAGAGC
Source organism: Ctenodactylus gundi (assembly GCA_004027205.1). Taxonomy (NCBI): domain Eukaryota; kingdom Metazoa; phylum Chordata; class Mammalia; order Rodentia; family Ctenodactylidae; genus Ctenodactylus; species Ctenodactylus gundi. The sequence continues at coordinate 210,103 of PVKB01002970.1, forward strand.
AAGGCCAGAGGACATGCCCTCTCCCTCTCACCCATGGCCTGCTCCACACCCCCTCAGATTCTGCCTACAGAAGTCACCAGCTAGTGCAGCCCCTCCAGACCTGTGAGCCAAAACAAGAATATTTTTCTTTGAGGTACTGGATATCAAGCCCAAGAACTTTGCCATTGAGACGTATCTCTAACCCGTTTTTATTTTTGATTTTGGGACGGGTCTCACTAACCTGCTAAATTGCCTGGGCAGGGCTTGAATTTTCAGTCCTTCTGCCTCAGCTTCCCAAAGTGCTGGGATTACAGGCCTGTGCCCGTGCCATGTTTAAAACTTTATAAACTATGATACTGTGTTGTTAACAGAAAATGGACTAAGAAGCTACTAGATTTTGTGCACGGGAACCAACGTGCTGTTTGTGTCCCAGACCAGTATGACTGGGGCCAAAGCTGAGAAATCCTAGCTTCCCCCATTGTGACATAACTCCTCCCGTATGAGACCCTGTGGACCTCAGAGGAGGGGAGCTACGGGAATAGCAACGGATAGCTACTGGAGGAGCAACTTTGTGTTTGCAACAGACCTGTAGACAGCTTCCAGATTGTAAATCGGTGCCAAGCCTGGAACAGCACAGGTTGGAGGCAGCTGGCTATCAGCTCAGCCATAGTTACACATTGGAGTCACCTGGGTGCATTTCCAAAGCCAGTGGCCGCACAGCACCCAGATCCCTTGTTCCGAGCCCACCCCTGTGGGCAGGCAGATGGACCCCACAGGTGCTGCAGCTTGAGGCCTGCAGGGAGAAGTCATCATTTCCCACCCCTTGCTCTGCTCCTCCAATGATGTCATTCTCCATCAACCTGGAGTTCCGCCAAGCACTTGGCACCACTGCTGAGACTTCCAGTTTGGACAGCAGACTCCAGTACCCACCGTTTGATAAGCAATTCGGTGTGTGTCATTTTTGCACCAGCGACTAGATTGTGCTTCCACTGTTGCTGTTAGAATAAAAGGAGTCTGACTCGCTGGCCAGGCAATGACTTACTTGTTAACCTGGATCTGCCTGGCTATTGGCCCAGGCCCCGTGCTCAGCCCCTCCTCATAGGCACTCTGAAGTCATTGTCATTATTGAAAAGATTCCCAGCTGAAACTGTCCTTTCTTCCAGTCAGCCCTCCAAAGACCCATTGCTAAATCATGGCCATAGTTTACTGTCTCTTACCTGCTGTAGGTCTGTAAGAGTCGCCATCATGACCCAAAGAAGCTATAAACATCAACACCTTAAAGCACACTACAGTGCAAAGAAAACCCAGCAGTCAATAGCTCTGGCAGGCTGTGGATGGCATGAGGCAATCCTGAAAATCTAAATAATATGGCCCGTGTTTGGAAGGGAGGTAGGTGGTACTGGGATTTAATGTAGAACTTTCAAGCTAGGCCTTTTATTCTTTCTTTTTCTTTCTTCCTGAGTTGCCCTCACTGGGCTCAAATTTGACATCTTCCTACTTTGGCCTCCCAGAATGCTGGGATTACAGGCCTGCATGACCGCTGTCTTAGTTACTTTCTGACTTTCATTGCTGTGACAAAATATCCAACATCTACAATTTAAAGGAGGAAAGATTTGTTTAGCTCACAGTTTCATAAGGTTTCATCCAGTCCATTCATGGGACAGCTGGCAACAGTGGAGGCACCTGGCAGATACAGACTAGAGAGCTTCTCACCCCATTGCAGACAGAAGCCAGGTGAGTCTGAAGTAAAGCCCCTGAGCTTTTCCAGGCAGAAGCTGCAACAGTGTTTCTTCCTTTATTTAGCTCAGGCTATCATCTCATATCCCCACACCTAGGGTAGATGTCTTTCTCCATTTCCTGGCTGGGCTAGTCAACAAATCTCTACCCTGGGCAACCCACAAACTCAACAAGTTGATATAATATCTCCAGGTCAAACCCTAAACATCTGCCCTTTTTAGGCAAGCTCTGCCTCCCAGTAACACACAGTTTCAAGTACATGAGGCTTTGGGGGGGATGCTCAAGACCCAAACCATAGCATTCTGCCCCTAGACCCCAAAAGACTCAAGTCTACCTTCATATGTAAAATGCATTTGGCTCTCTAAGAGTTGCCAAAGTCTTTTAAACAGTTGCAGCTTTGCTATAAAGTCCAAGTCTAAAGTCTCCTCAGAGACTCAAGGCCAACTCTTAGCTGTGAGCACCTGCGAAAATCAAAAGTTAAGCACTTCCAAAATAACAATGGCACAGGGTAAATATTACCATTCCAAAAGGGAGGAACAGGAGGATATAAAGTGATCAGACAGTTTTTAAATTCAGCAAGGCAAGGATTAAATCCTATAGTTTCATGTCCAGCATTTGGGGTAAACTGGCAAGATGTGAGCTCCAAGGGGCCCGAGTGGCCCCATCACTACAGTGTTGTCTCTGGCTGCAGCCTTGATCTTCTCTCCTTTGAGCTGGCTTTGCTCACAACCTGTGGCTTTCTTCAGAGGATGATCCAAGCTCCTGGCCTCTCCCTTACAACATCATATGTTGCTGTGCCATGGATACACTGCTGGGCCTTTAAGGCCTTCCTCTAAAATCTGGGTGGAAGCCTTCATGACAACACAACTTTTGTACTCAGTGTGCCTATAAAGCCAGGACCATGAGGACATCGCCAAGATCCGCCATTGGCTGGAGCAGTAGTCTGGCCCTTCTGGCCTTTGGCTGTAGCAGCCTCCAACTGCCTGGATGGCTGAACTCCAAGTGGCTGGACTCTGGCAAACACTTTTCTCTTTGACCCTACAGAGTACCTGGAGGTACTCTTCTCAGGATAACATCCTTTGCCTTTCCACCCTTTAATTGGTAAAGGATAGGATCTTGTTGATGCCTGAGACTTTCAGATCATCTTTTTTGTAGTCCTTGGCTTCTTTTTAATGTTAATGTCTTTAACATCTCTGTGCTCTTCTGCCCCATCTTCATAGCTCCTTCCAGTTGTGCAAAACTGCAAACTTTCACGTCATTTTTCTCTGCCACATTTTCCTGCTTTTCAGCATAGCATTGACTGAAAGCCTCAAGCAGTACCCAAGTGACAGCCTGGAAATTGGGCTGCATTGAGATTTCTTCCACCAAATTATGTAGTCCACCACCCTCAATTTTATTTTCAGAAAGTCTCTGGACAAGCACACTTTCTGCCACAGATAGCATGCATGGTTTTTAGATCTACTGCAAATATAGTTCTCCTATCCGTCTGAAATGTTTTGAGCCTGTTCTTTCCAATCTATACTTCTATCGCCATTTTGGTCTTCTAAGCTTTGGCCAGAATCTCCAATCAGGCTCAGCTCATAGCTATCTAAGGATTCTCCAGCTGGCATCTTCAAACCTCTCCAAATTCCTCCCACAAACTGGTTCCAAAGGCTTCCAAACCACATTGCTCAAGTAGTCATGGCTCAACCCCATTCCTGGTACCAATTTGTCTTGGTTACTTATTTGTTGCTGTGACAAAATGCCCAACATCCACAATTTAAGGGAGGAAAGATTTATTTAGCTCACAGTTTCACACAGTCCGATCTTGGGGAAGCCAGCAATGGCAAGGGTGGAAGAACATCGCAGACAACATCACCCTATTGCAGACAGAAATCAAGTGAGCCTGAAGACTCAGGCAAAGGCTAGGACTTTCCCAGGAAAAAGCTATAACAATGTTTCTCCTTTTCTGTACTTAATTTGAGTTTCCAGTTGGGCCCCCTCAGGATGGGTGCCCGTCCCTCACTTCCTAGCCCACAAGTCAGTAAGGCACAGTTCCAAATAAGTGAGCTTTTGGGAGACACTTAAGATCCAAAGCATAGCAACCACCCTCAGCATATTTATTTCCTTTAATGAGACATGCTGCTGAAAACATAAGGCCATTCAGCTGATTCTGCTCCAAAATCTTAGTAAGGCAAAGGACTGACCCAGGTTCTTGGTGGAGCAGAACATGGGGGCAGGTACACAAATTACAGTGTGGGGAACACTAGAGCACACCACCAGGCTCTCCCCTGGGTGGACAGCCAACTCTGTTGTGAGCCAAACTCTTGAAGTTGCTCAGTTAGAGACTGTGCTCAGGAGCCCCTCTGAAGAGCCTGCCTGGAGAGAATGTTTTGAAGGCTATTTGTCAAAATGATGCTGTCTTGAGAACTGAGTGTTGAAGAGAATGTGGCCAGAGCAAGTCAACAGAGTCCATGAACCTGGTCACTTGGTCACACCTTCCGTTGGTCACAGAGTCAATGACAAACACGAGACATGGGCATCAAGGGACAGAAAGGCAGTTAAAGCCCTTTGAATGGGTCAGTCATTGGCCAGACTTCCCAGCACTCTGTGACCCAGATTTGCTTTCCAGAAATGAAAAGTGGGGCCCACAAGTCCCCTTCGTCACAGTTCCCCTCGGTCACGGTCTTCCAGAGTCACCGACTACAAACAGTTCTGTCACCATGAATGCTGCTGGAAGATCCTGGGGCTGATTTCAGCTCATCTGGACCTGGGATTATTACAGATGATATCTCTAAACAATGCCCACAGTGACTGTTCAAGTCCAGAACTTAAAGTCTTGTACTCACATTAACTAGGAAGCTGGCTGAAGCATGCCACGGTGATTGGCAGAGTGTCACTTCTATGCCATGTGAGATGCCACTGCCGTGATTGGCACTTTCTTGTTTGGGATCCAACCCACTGTTCAATCCTGCACTTTTTTTTCTTCAGTAATGGGGTAGAACCCAGAGCCTTGCACTGGGTTACATCTCTGGCCCTTTTTTACTTTTTAATTTTTTATTTTGAGATAGGGTCTTGCTAAGTCATTAAATTGCCTAGGCTAGGCTCAAACTTATGATCCTCCTGCCTCAGCTTCCCAGAGTGCTAGGATGACCGCGTTATGAGCCACCATACCTGGCTTTCTCCTGGATGTTAGAAAGTTTTCAGGACATCTGGGAGTGGGTTCCAAAGGTCTCCTGTGATGCCTTGTCAGAACTACTTCTGCTCCAACCCAGCCATTCTGTTTGCCTTACGAATTTCAGTCTGCCGATGGGTGCTCTGTTGTCTTAGATTTAAACCAAACATGCATGAAGAGGTTGTCTCCTGGCAAGCCTTGGAGGTGTGACCTTGACTACTGTGTCCCTTGTGTGCTCCCCTCTGGTAGTATTGCCCTACTCAGCCTTGCTCCCCCTGCCTATCTGCCATAACATTCCTGCCCCAGAGGCAGAGAAGCATGGACTGAAACTGTGAACAGATACGCCTCTGCTCTTTTAAGTGGTGAGTGCCATATATTGTGTCTTCGTGAGGGAAAGCTGGCTTTACACAATGGTTCTCAAAATGTGGCCTCCTGGACAGCAGCATGAATAGCACCAAGGAGCTATTGAGTCATGCGGATCCCGGGCCCTGGCCAGCCCTCTGGAGCAACAGGGCCAACAGCCTGATTTGGTTTTGTTATAATACTGAGTATTGAACCCAGGGCCTTCACAACAACTATACCCCCATCCCTTTTTAAATTTTTTAAAATTTAAAGACAGGATCTCAATGTGTTGTTAAGTTGCCCAAGCTGGATTTGAACTTGCAGTTGTCTCAGCCTCCCGGAGTGCTGGGGGTGCAGATGCATGCCACCCCGACTAGCAGCAGCCTGGGTTATAACACACCCTTTGGGGAATTCTGATCTCAGTGCAGGCACACACAGGGCCTTAAGTCTGGACTCTGGTTACCCAACATTTTAGGAGTCAGCATGGTCCAAACATCATAACCTCTAGGGGAGGGGCCGGGATCCAAACATTTAATAAATTCTTCCATTTACTATTTTCAAGTGCTATTTACCAATTCATAGTATCATCTCCTGCTCAGACAGCAAAGCCTAAGGTAATCGAAGAGGAATTGATTCATAATTACCCAGAACATCAGAGCACTGGACCAGATCATGACCTTCTAGTCCTCCTGAACTGAGGCAAAGACCCCAGCCGAAGGAGCCAGGCACGAGGAGCCCTCATCCACCAAAAGCCCCAATCACTTGGGACCACTCGGCCTCATTAAAATGTACCTCACTACAAAGTCATCTCAGCCCGGGCCACAAGAGGGTAACTGGTCATTTGAGTGTTTTCTGGGTGTACCTGGTGATTAAAAAGAGTTGAGAGTTTGGTAAATATTTCACCAGAAGGGGAAGTTGTTCAGTAAGGAAAATTTAAAAAAAAAAAAAAAAAAAAGCTGGGCTACAAAGTAAGTTCAGGATTACAGAATAAGACCCTGACTCAAAAAGGTGGGGGGAGGGAACCTTGAGGAATGGCTCAGCAGTTAAAGTGCTTGCCTAGCAAGTGCTAAGTTGAGTGCTAAGTACCCGAGTTTGATTCCCCAGCACCACATAAACTGGATGTGGTGGTGTAGCCTGGGATACAGAGTGAGACCTGTCTCAAAAAAAATGGCAATAGTTTCTTATTCATTTGTCTTTATTTTCATGAAAATATGTTATTTTAATCTGAGCACACATCTCCTGTGTTCCCAAGTCAGGTAAAGCTGTACACTGATAATTCTTTGACACATAAATGTAATGAAATATAGTCTAACCCCTGGAAATGAAGATTTTACTAATAATGGGAACAATAGCTCTAGAATTACTTTTTAAAAGAAAGTTTGGCAGGTTTGTGTGCTTAAAAAGCAATCATGTTTGTTGTTTTGAAAAGTAAAAATACAAAATTGTCATTTGTCTTTCAGGCCATCGATCCTGAAGGAAATAACTGATATTTATTTCCTTCTGGGTAGAAAAGGAAGCATTTAATGCTTACAGCCGAAATTGAGACATGAGTTCAAGTACTTAGCATCCAGTACCTGGCCTGTATAATAAAAATCAGGAATCTTTTCAGGGTTCACTGTGACAGAAGCAGCTTTCACAGCGAGGGGGTACAGTGACTGCGGAGTGGGGACCAAGAGAGGCGGGTGGTGCTGAGCGGCCTGGAGCTTCTCCGGTGACAGGATCCCTGCAGCCACGTGGGCACACCCCCCCCCAAGCCCTGCCTCCCTCAGCACCTTGTCCCCCGCATTAAGCTGTGAAGTCCCACCCCGGCAGTCATGCACATGGCCTTGGTCAGAAATCAGGTCTTTGCAGTTCTCATCAAATTAAAATGAAGTTCTTTTGAGAGGAGAAGCACCAGACATTGTGGTGCAAAGTTGTCATCCCAGCCCTCTGGGAGGCTGAGGCAGAAGGATCCCGAGTCAATTCTGGGCAATTTAATGACTTAGTGAGAGCCTGTCTTGGTGTGGCTCCATGTGAAGGCCTTGACTACTCCAGTACTGCAACAAAATGAAGAATAACCAGTAAGAGACACAGAGACAGGCCCAGAGAAGGCCATGTAGCCTCAGAGCCCTGCACTGGTAGCCTCAGGGACTGCTGGGAATGGCCACAGCTGGGAGGAGCTGAGCACTGATTTTCTCCCAGCCTCAAATGAGGAACCAGCCCATTAACGCTTGAACCTCAGACTTCCAGCTTCCAGATGGCTGTTGGCTGAAGCTCCCAGTCTGTGGTGATCTGTTCTGACAGTCCCGGGACATTGACACAGGCTCCAGGGAAAAGGAATTGATTCTGTGTGCCCTTTTCAGCCCTTTGTTTCCTTCCGAGGTCTCCAGGGGAGGACTCTCCCTGCCACCTCCCGCTACTGGTGGTGGCCACAGTGCTTGCACCCTCAACTTGCAGCTGGGCTGCTCAGGGCAGCTCCATCCACACCAGTCAGCCTCCCTCTGGGCCTCTGTCCAAATCACTCTTTTCTGCTAGAACCTCCAGGGATCCGATTTGGCCACCAGCTCTGTATTGACCTCATCTTCGCTAATCACATCTGCACCAGACAGTTTCCTATTAAGATCATACTGGGGACGAGAGGGATAGGACAGCTTTTGGGGGAACACGATTCAATCCACAACATTGCCTCGGTTTCCCTAACTCCCAGGCCCGGGGTAACCAAGACAGACTGTAGGTATAGAGAGGCTCATCCTGGCCAAGCATCTGGTCCCAGCAGGCTAGTCGGTGGTTTCCATGGAGGGGCCGTTGGTGTGAGCTGGAGGCCTCTCCGGCTCCAGGTGCTTGGGAGCGTGTGTCCCCAGGTTCTTAGAGGCTCTAATAATGCTCCCTGCACAGCGTCCCCGTGTGGCCTCGGATGCACCTGTTCCCTGCTGGCAAGGGTTAGCGGGGAAGTTGTACGCACTAACTGGGGACCACAGCTCCACCTAGTCGTGAACGGAGACGTTCCGTTCTCCCTCACTGGCGCGGCTGGCTTCTGTGCGCCTCCCATCGCGTCTCCCTGGGCCTGACACACAGGGCCCCTCAGGTCCCTGCACCTCTGCTTGTGTGTCCTGGAGCTCCGAAGCCACGTCTGCTCCACTGTGACTGGCTCATCCAGAGCCCATGTAGCAGAGGTTGATTTGGTTTGGAGAAATTAAGACTTTTTTCCATAAGCAAGTAAATTGGGAATTAAATGAGGTCTAACATTCATTCGAGGCTTCTGACAACTTGTTTGCAGAAAGTAATTGCTCTGGAGCTGGCAACTTAGTAATCAAAGAGCAGCTTAGGAAGAACCGGAAATCGCAAGAGAGAAGAAAATAATAAATTTGAGTGAACAGCTCACCCCCCAAAAAAATTGTTACTATGAATTTTCAAACATGCAGCAAAGCCAGAAGTATTTACAGGGAGCACCTCGGTTCCCACCCCCAGCCAGCCTCAGCTAACAGGTGACCGAACGCGCTTGGCCCCAACTCTGTCCTCAGCCCATTGGAGTACTTCTTCAATGGATGACCACCATTGCTTTGGGCTTTTCTTTTTTTCTCTTTTCTTTTTTGTGTACTAAGGATCTAAGGGCCTTCACCCTAAGCTACCCTCCCAGGCCATTTTTTAGTTTTTGATTTTGAGGCAAAGTCTCACTAAGTTGTTTAATTGCCCAGGCTAGGCGCAAACTTTCAATCCTCCTGCCTCAGCCTCCCAGAGTGCTGGGATCACAATCCTGTGCCACAGGGCTCAGTTGCTTTGGGGCTCTTTAGGGGATTGCCAGGATTGCCCCACACAGCAGCCCAAGAAAGACCTCTTCACCCCTGACCGAAGCCTACACCTTCTCTCTCACTCCCACAACACACCCACACTCCTGCCAGGGCCTCTGCACATAGCACTGGCCTTGTCTTTACCTCTCAGCGTTTGTCTTCCCCTGCCCAAGACCCCTTGAGGACCCTTGGGGACCCAGGCTTGTTTATCTTCACAATCCCTTTAGCACCAGCACGAGTCTGGGCATGTGGCAGGAACACAGATGTTGGCCAAAGGGCCAATAGCAGTAACCCCACCTCAAGACAGCCCAAACCAAATGTGTACTAAGAAAAATAATTTTATAGGTGAAAAGAAAAACAAGTAACAGCCCAAACCAGAATCTGTCCAAGTTTCCCTTAAATCCAAGCTCCTGTTCCTCTCATTACCATTCCCTGGAAGCATGGCAGTCTGGAAGATCCCATGCATGTTGGCCAGTGCGCATGTCGCAACCCTCATGTTTTCCATATAAAGGATATTTAGGCGGATGTTTAGAGCAGTGCAACTCATAATTGCTAAATACCCATCAACAGATGAATGGGTAGAGAAAATGTGGCATATGTATGCAGTAGAGTCCTACTCAGCCATAAACAAGGGCACATTGGAGCCATTTGTAGGAAAATGACTGCATCTTGAGACCATAATGCTAGGTGGAATAATTCAGACATAAGAGGCTAAATATCTCATGATTTCTCTTACATGAGAAACCCAATATTTGGGGAAGGGGGACTTGTTGAGACGGAGTTTTACTCTATAGTCCAGACTGTTCTTAAACTCCAGGGTGGTCTCAAACTCATGGCAATCCTCCTGCCTCAACCTCCTAAGTGCTAGAATTACAGGTGTACCCACCATGTCTGGCTCAAATTATAAATTAAGTGCAAATTAGAAATGAAGTCGGTGGGCTTTGTGGAGCTGGGAGAGAGGATAATGGGAAGGGCAAGGAGAGAAGGGAAGGAGATGCAACAATGGAGAAGGGGTGGTATGTCAGTGTTCCCCGAGGAAGGGAATCTCCATGTATTATAAGTATAGACCAAAAAAGGTCTTAAAGGATAACTTGGTGGGAACTAGAAACATGAACACTAACATCTATACAGGGTTTTCTAAATAGTGGGGAAATAACTTCTACACAAAAAGCAAAGCCCACTGGCTCTGCTGTTCCTGTACAGAAGCCCCAATTTACATCACCCAAGAGGTCACAGAACCGAGCCCATGAGTTGCCCATCGTGAGTTTCTGCACTGATAAAAGATTCTATAACAAGTTGGACCTTGCAATCCTGACACTTGGATGGATTTATTTAGAGCCCACACTAGCCAATTTAGCAAGTTTATGAGACCCTGTCTCAAGAAATAATTTAAAAATGGGCTGGGGACGTAGCTCAACATGAAGGCTCTGCCGCATTCCATCCCCAAGACTGAAACAAGAAAGGTTCCATAACAGAGCCAGAGGATACGAAAGCCAGACCTAGCTAGCATTTATTTTTTTACTCACCATTTTTCACTACTAGGTTTTGTTCGCTACCTGAACCTCCTGGCTTAGTCACATTTTCATTACTGAGACAAAATAGCCAACACCCATAACTTTGTTTGTTTGTTTTTTTTTTTTTTTTCGTATTACACCCCTTTCCCCTTCTCATCCTCTCACTCCTGGCCCTCACCCTTTCCACTTACTTCTTGCTTCTCCTGTGTCTTGGTCTTCTCATATTAGAGAGACCATATGATATTTAACTTTCTGATCTGATTCATTTTGCTGAGCATAATGCTCTCAAGGTGCATCCATTTGCCTATAAATGACCCAAATTTGTTATCATTAATGGCAGAGTAATACTCCATTGTGTATATATACCACATCTTCTTTATCCAGTCATCTGTATTCGGGCATATTAGCATCTTCCAAGATTTGGCTGTTATGAATTGCCAACATCCGTAACTTGAAGGGGGAAAGGTTTGCTTTAGCTCATGGTTTCAGAAGGTTTCACACAGTCCATCCACTCTTAGACAGCTGGCAGAGGTGAGGAAAGCCAGGCACAGCATCCCAGACAGGAAGACGGGTGAGGGAGGAAGGGTGGAGCTGCCGTAAACACTTCCAGGTCACTTCCGCGGTCCCTTTACCACCCTAGATCTCCAGGCTCTCATTTCTGTGAGGGCAAGTTGTATTGAGCTCCGTGGATTATACAGGTCAGAGATAGAGCTGCGCCGACTTCCACTGTGGCCAGCAGGGGGCAGCATTGCCACCTTCTAACAACTAAGGCCCCTCGGCGGCTTTGCAGCCAAAGGTTTTAGCTGCTGCTTCTTATTCAGTGCATCAGCAATACACCTCCTTGGGAGCCCCGACCTAGGTGCTGGGCAACTTGCAATCCTCCTGCCTCAGCCTCCAGAGTGGTGAGATTCCAGGACTGTGCCACTAGGTCTAGCTTCTGTTATTGTCTAGCCAGTGGGGATAGGGCAGCCATTAGCAAGAAGAGATGCAGAGGCCGGCAGTGGGCGTCAGGCCGGCCCACGCGTGCTGACCGGGCAAAGGCGGGGGGCGGGGGGGTGTCTGGGAAGGGTTGTTATAAGCAGAGTCAAGCGTCTCCCCCCAAGAAGCCTGTACACTGATGCCCTAACCCGCATTACCTATGAATGTGACCTTATATGGAAATAAATTCTTTGTAGCTGTCACCAAGGTAAAGATAAGCTTTCACTAAGTTAGGGTGAACCCCAAATTCAGTGACTAAGGAATTCCCCCCTCTCTCTCTTTCTCGTGTGCATGTGTTTGTGTGTGTGTGTGTGTGTGTGTGTGTGGCTCAAATTCACGGCCTTCACAATGAGCTACATTCCCCTATCCCTTTTTCACTCATGGTTGACTCTGACAGAGAGATTTGCTGAGTCATTCATTCTGTTGCCCTGGCTGGGCCCTCAACTTGGGATCCTCCTGCCTCAGCCTCTCAATGTTGGGATTATAGGCCTGTGCCACCACAATCAGCTGGAATAGCGTGTCCTTATTCCTGCCCTCCACCATCGTGCTGGGGCCACATTGGCCAAGCAGGCTTCTGCCGCTGCTTCCCGCAGGTGTCCCTCTTTGTCCATCCGTGTGGGATGCCACCTGGACTGCCTCCAGGACCTGCCCAGGATCTTGTAGCCCTTCTCACCCCTCCGACCTGCACCCAGACTCTCCTTCCCCAAACACCCCCTGAATGCTCAGACAGGGCTCCTAGGAGGAAGGGAGCCCAGGAAGCTGAGCTCCGGGCTCGCCCAGGGCAGGCAGGGCAGGAGTAGCTCGGCTGATGGTTAATTTAATGATGAGGGGCAGCCACGGAGGCAGGGGAAGGGGGCAGGGCTGGGAGCTTGGTGTGGATGAGCACTGGGAGGTGAGGGAGCCCCGTCCTGCACAGCACCCCCCACCACAGCCCGGGGCTGGACCGAAGGCCTTCCACCGCACGGTGCTGCCGAACCCCACACCTTTCCTGTGGGAGCATGGAGGAGGAGCCACTCCAGGCCTGGCACCAGCTACGCACACCCGCAGAAGGAACAGAGCTCTGCCTTTAGTGATGCCCCGGGCATCGCTGATCTGTCACTCAGCAAGCCAGACTGCTCTGAGGTGTTACAATCCTCCCAGCACTCCCCCTTTCCTGCCCACCCTCCCATGGGGTTTGAACATAGGACCTTTACACTAAGCTACATCCCCAGCCCCCTTTTTAATTTTTTGTTTTGAGACAAGAACTTGCTAAATTGCCAAGGTTGAACTTGAACTTGTGATCCTCTTGCCTCTGCCTTTCAGAGCACTGGGATTACTGGCCTGCATCACCATAGCCATCTCCCCACATACTTCCAGAACATCCCAACCCTGGAAAACTCCAGAAGCTCCAGGTAGGCCCTAGCAGCCCAGGAGGAGAGAGAAACCCCTCCTCGCAGCTGGAGCTCTGGTGGATGGTTTCCAGAGGACAGAGCACCAGTACAGTTAGGCAGCAACAGGAAGGCCCCAGATGAGGTCAACCAGGCAGCTGCTGCCACCTCCACCCTCCCTGGCCTTCAGTCCTGTTGTTCAGGGAAGAAGACAGCCAGGTAACCCGTCAACTGACGTCAACTGTTTACTGGTAAAAGAGAAAAGAAAAGAGGCCTCTCTCTATCTCTCTTTCTCTCCCATTCCCTTTCCCTCCTCCTTTCTCTCAATATCTCTCTGGGTGTGGTGGCACACCCTTGTAATTCCAGCTACTAGAGGCTGAGACTGGAGGGTCACAAGTCTACATCCAGCCTGGGTTATTTAAAAAAGGTTGGGGAGCTCAGTAGCTCAGTGCTAGAGCACCGCTGGATTCAATCCCAGTTTTTACACATATAGTAGTTTAGTCTTATATGTGTAGTATATAGTTTTTTGTTTCAATTTCTAACAGGCATAAGTATGCATGCATTATTTCTATCATCATTTTTTCTAACTTTTTAAAGTTCCCCAACAGGCAGGAAGCCCGTGTGCTCTTTTCCTGTTCCCACTGACCCAGTCTTCCCTGGAATGACATGTATTTTGAAGGTGCATGTGGTTGGCCTTGTTCTGCTACCTAATAGCCTTAGACAAGGGCAACCCAAGGTCACAGACATGTACTCCTACAGCAGTAGAAGACCGCTGGTTCCTCTGCTGTATGAACCAGGCTGGGTAGGCAGGGCACCAGTCATGTGCTCTGGGTGAGCATGGCTGTGTTATGGGCTGGCCAATGGATTGTGCTCTCCAGAAGCCATGTTGTATATCACCTGTGTCTGCAGGCTTATCACTTGATGGCATGATCACAGTGAAGGCCTGGCTACACAACACTGAGAAATCTCTGTGGTTGATGTAGAAGCCAGAGTAAGCCAGTCTCTTTCCTGCGTGACCATGGGGACCAGGGGTGTGACACAGAGGTGATTGCATGCAGCACAGCAGGTCAGGCAGAGCGCTCTGTCCGCCAGGCCTAAAAGGATGGATTCATTTTCCATTTCTCCCAAATAATGAACTGTAGGGAAGTGGACGGTTCTGGGGGCAGCAACCAGTTGGGGAAAGTCGGTGCAGTGGAGATGGAATGCTGGGCACCAGGGGTCACAGGTTTGAGGCCAGCCTGGGCTGCTTAGCCTGGGCCTCTGGCCCTCTCTCAAAATTGCAAAATGATTCGAAAGGACCAGGGTATAGCTCCATGGTCAAGACCTTGCCTAGCAGCAAGCCTGGGTCCCTGGGTTCTGTCCCCAGGTCAACCAAGAAATAACGAACAAGAGAGCCATTTCAATATCAGGTGTAAATAGTCCGGCACACAGAGCCCCCATGCTTTCTAAAACATACTGTGTATATATATTAGGGACTTAGAATAAAAAACAGTGCTGACCCAAAATACCAAAAGAAATTGCAAAAACCAACAAACAACTCCTTTGATGCCCACTTCCATAATGGTTATACTCAGCTCGTGTAAAACAACCTTATATTTGAGAGTAAGAAGCAGGTTTTGTTATATCACAAAAATTACAATGGATGCAGGTGCCTGCTGAGAAGGTATGACCAAGTGACAGGGGCAGGGCATGGATGGCCAGGAGGGCTTCTGTGGTGCTCCTCGTGCTGAGTCACACCCGTGGGTCCCCCACCTGTTTGGCACCAGGGGGTTTCGTGGAAGGCAGTGTTTCCATGGGTAGGGTGGAAGGTGAGGGTGGATGGTGGTAGCATCACAGCCTCAACTCCACCTGAGATCATTGGAGGTTAGATTCTCCTAACGAGAGCCAGCTGGATCCCACATGCACACAGTTCACAATAGGGCTCACGCTCCTATGAGAACAGTCCTCCTGCCACTGCTGATCTGACAGGAGGCAGGGCATGGGCCATGATGGCAGTGATAGGAGGAGACTGTGAGCACAGATGCAGCTCTGCATGCTCTGTTGCTGTTCACTTCCTGCTGTGCCCGGCTTGGACCAGGCTACACTCAGTGTCAGCTCAGTCCTCTCACAGCCCTGTGAGATGCCTGTAATTGGGATCAGCAGTTAACAGATAAAGAAGCTACAGCCCAGACAGGCTAGGTTACTTGTTGAGTTTACATAGCTTATCAGTGGGAAAGCTAGGGCTCTAGCCCAAGACCTTCAGAATTTACTTCCTGGCCCAATGCACCATATTGCTGCTTCTTGGCATCGAGACGAGGCAGACAGGTCCAGATTCAGGGGTAGGGCCATCTTCTCCAGAGGGCAGGGCTGCTGGAAGGTAGGGAAGAGACAGGAACGATGTTGGAGCACCTCAGGAGCAGGGAGTGCATGCTGAGAGGACCCTGTGGACTTCCTGCCCTCCCTCCATTACCTCTTTGTCCCACTTTCCCTCTCTCTGCCTCCCACCCGCCCGGCATTTGCATAAAGCAAGAACACTCAGTAAGGCCTTCTCTGGCACCTGCTGTCCCTCTTCACCTCCCCCCCACCTTGAACTTCACCTCCCCAGTCTTTGATTCACATATTAAAATTACTTCTGCAACATCAGCCATAAATAGATTATGAGGAGAAAATCTTTTGTTTAAACAGAAATTCTAATTTTCCAAAAGGTGGTGAATAAACACCCGGGAATGCATTAGTGATCAGCAGGTTTTATTCACTTAAAATCGTGCTTCAGTTTCTTTATGGAAGCAAAAGCCAGCAGCTCACACGGTGTCCTTGCCAGAAACTGCCTGTGTCACAGCACTGGTCTCCCCATTTCCCTGGGCACTACTCAGAAGATGCTAGAAGCTCCCAGCCCGGAGGGCCAAGTCTTGCCCCAGGGAAGCTCTTTCCCCGCTGCCTACTTCAATGGTCCAGTCCCTTCAAAGAAATGTAGCTTCAAAGGGGAGTACAGGAAGGGGAGACAGAAGAACAACTCCACAGTAAAGAAACCTGATGAATGCAGCTCTAGCCAGGTGACCAAGGTCAATAGCACCAGTGATAAGTCACACTTACAACAGGGACTTTGATGTGACCAGAGGGCATATACTACTTGTCTAGCAGTAGGAGACCTAGGTTCAATTCCTCGAACTGCAAAAAAAGTAAAAAATAAAAATTAATCTAGGCCCAGTTGTGCATGCCTACAATTCTAGCTGCTCACAAGGCTGAGTCTGGAGGATCACAAGTTCAAGGTTAGCCTGGGCAACTTGGTGAGACTTGTCTTAAAAAATTTTTTTAAAGGGTTGGATATGCAGCTAATGTAGCTCAGTAGTACAGTGCTTGCCTGGCATGTGTGAAGCCCTGGGTTCCATCCCGATTTTTAGGGGGTAAAAAAAGTTGTTAAATGAAATGTCTTATTTTTTTCATTGCTAGGACAGAATACTCACCATCCACGACTTTAAGGGAGGAAAGGTTTATTTCACAAAGTCCATTTATGAGCAGCCAGCAATGGTGGAAGCACATGGTGGAGATTTAGCTGGAAAAAAGCTCTTCATGGCATTGCAGACAGAAAGCCAAGTGAGGGGGGAGCCAGTTGATGTCTGGAGACTAAGGCAAAGGCCACAGTTTTCCCAGGAAGAAGCTAACATGTTTCTTCTTCCTTTTTTAATGTAGTTCAAGCCACCAGTTGGGCTGCTCATAAGTCAATCACACACACCTGAAAGCTCTGTCCTGGGCATCTCTATTCTCAAAAAGTTGATATAATCCCTCTAGGTCAAGCCCCAAGTACCTGCCCCTTCAGTCAGGCCCCACTTCCCAACAGCACACAATTCCATACATCCAAATACATGAGGTTTTGGGGGGACGTTCCAGGTCTAAACCATAATCAAAAGAAAGACATTTACCTCTGTAAAGTCTTTGTCTACCAATCTCATGAGAAAAAAATCATCAAATAAATCTCAATAGAGGAGAAGGCTATAAAGCCTTGTCAACAGTTTTCAGGTTGCCCAAGACAAGGAAGGTCTGAGAAACTGCTGTCTTTCATTTTATGGGCTCTGTCCCCACCCCAAGTATGGTGGCCTTGTCCCAGAGCTAGTGGCGTGATGGAAGCTGCTGTCTCAGGCCTTGCACTCAGGGGCATCTATCTAGGACTTTCAGGCATGAGGAGGTTGTCCCAGAAGCTGCCTGGCAGCACTCTTGGCCCATGGGTCACACAGCATCACCTTGCTGACTCCAAGCCAGTCATGGATGGAAGAGGTGCCACCCTGACTGGCTCAGACCAGCCACAGTCTGCCTCTGGCCAGGAAATGGGTCCCTGTCCCATTGACTCTTGGGTGATCCCAGGGGAGGACTTGGACCAAACACACTGCCCAACACCCTGAGTTACGGAGGGAGACAGGAGACCAGTGAGGAGGGTCTGCAGGGTCTGCACTAGAAAACACGGTCTTGATCACTTTATCATCACTGGGACATGTCACTCAACACCCACAACTTAAAGGGAAAGAGAGGTTTATTTTGGCTCATGTTGCAGAGATCTCAGTCTGTTCATGGCTGGCCAGCAGTGGTGGCAGGGCTAGCAGGGGGGCTGGGCAGAGAAAAGCTGTTCATAGCATGGTGACGGGAGGAGCCAGGTCATACCCCACCTCCATGCCCCACCCTCCAGCCAGGCCCCGCCTCCTAACAGCTCAGGAAACCACCAGTGGTTGAACCCACAGATCAGCACAGCACCTTCCATACCCAGTCTCCTTCCAAACACATGAGACTTCGGGGGACATTTCAAATAATAGCAACATTTAGGAGCCTCTGACTAGCAGGAGACATTAAGAGGAGGAGACAGATGTTTATTTCAGAGGTAGGATCAGTCAGATCTTGATGGATTAGATCACTCAGTACAGGAAAAGAATTCCTCATATGGGCAAAATACTGTATAGGACCATTTTGCTGAATCTAGTAACCACACACCCCAAAACCACCACTAAAAACACTGTCCTCTTGTGAAGGACAGTCTTCAGAGAGGGGTTCATGTGCTCTGCTATTAGCATCCCCAGAAATCCCACAAGAATAAGAACCTCATCTACCAGGGACATTTTCCGTCCCCATCAGTGACTGCAACAGACATTCTAGTCCTGAGCACTTACAATCAAGGTGGCCCAAGTTAGGGTCATGGGTAAAGAACCAACAAACATTGTCCTCTGTCAGATCCATGCTTAATAAAATGATGCCACTGAAGGCTTTAGAGTGATGAAATTTAAAACATAACTGTCTAGGTAGAAAGTAAAACAACATGGCCCTTGCTAAGCCAATACAAAGCCCAGGTCAGGTTTCCTGTCCATGTTTCCTGCAGAGACATTCTTTCAAAACAGCTCCAGAGATGATAAAGCCTCCATTCGTCTGTGCAAGTGTGACTGTCCTGCCTCATAGACAGCGTTGTCACAGTTACTCTGCTTGAAGGAAAGGTGACCAGTCAATTTGCATTATTACCTAAAAAAGAAATTCTGTAATGAATAAACCCCAGACAAATCAGCAATTCCTGTTCTCATACACTCTGATTTGGATAGGTGCTGGGAAGTCACTTGAAATGGCTCTGAACTGCAACTTTGATCTTCTTCAGAGCCATACATTTTTGCTATCAACCTTACACTTCATTCAGAGGCAAATTGACCCTCAATTGATCGACATACTTTTAAGGAAAACTGAGCAATTTCCCAATGCAAATGACTCCTGAAATGTGAGATGGTGTTTCATAAACATGGCTATTATGGCTTAAATCTAAATGTCTCCCTACAGTCCCATGTGGAAGGTGAGTGGATCATGGGGCTGCTCTACCCATCAGTGGATTCATGCTTGGGTGAAGAGGGTTGGGTCACTGGGGACATGGCCTGGAAGCCTACATCTCCCTCTCTGTTCCCTCCCTTCTCTCTCTGCTTCCTGGGTGCTACACAGTTAACAGCTATGCTCCACCATTGGCCCTTCCACCATGCTCTTTATTGACTTAGAGACAGCCATCTTTGCCTGGACTGAGCCTCTGAAACCATGAGCTGAAATAAACCTCTCCTTCTTTAAGTTAGGGATGTGAGATATTGTGTCCCAGGGATTCAAACAAGACTAAGACATTGGCCACTGTAAAGTTCATAAGGACCACATGCAAACTTTTACTAAGTCAAGTCAAGACAAATTGACTCTGAGTTGATATAATCCCTCTAAGGGATAGGGGAATTTGTTGTTGTGTTGTTGGTTTGTGTTCTTTTTTTCACCCTTCAGATTCTTAAAAATGGTTAATGATTAAAAAATGGAAAAGCAGCAGATACTCTCATAATACACTGATAAGGTGCAAATTGATTCAGCCTCATTGGAAGGCTATTAACATGTTTAGAATACACGTACCAATAATTGTGACAATTTCCTTTCTTGAGAGTCATCGAAAGACTTAATCTCTTGCAAACAGGTTATAAATGAAACTGCTGGTTAAACATACTGGTTATCAGGAGAGAAAATTTAAACATCTTGAATCCAACAAGATTTAAATCAACAGTAACGTACATTCATTCATAAAGATGAGCCCGAACTACGAACTGAATGGTGACTGTCATTGTGGTCAAAATGAGTCAAGTTTGAGTTATTAAATGGCACTCCCCCCCTGTCTATTTTTCTGTGTGGTATATATTTTGTTAGCTCCTTGATAAAGGGTCTGGAAATAAGGAATCCAGTAGGTACTCAATACATGAGTGAATAAATGATGTGCTAATATCTACAATGTTTTCTCCTGTTGGCTTCTGGCCTTTCTAATTTCATTCATGAAGTGTGTTTATTTGTTTTTGTTTGTTGGTTTATTTTATGGTACTGGGGATTGAGCTCAGGGCCTTCATACTGAGGAATATCCCAAGCCTTTTTTATTGTTTATTTTGAGACAGGTTCCTATACTGGGCCAGAACTTGGGGTCCTCCTGCTTCAGCCTTCAAGAGTGTTGGGATTATATGCCTGAGCCACTGGGCATAGTTTATTCATAGAGTTTTAAACAATGAATCTTGTTTTCCAAGTCTGTGAGTAATGATGTCTCTGGGACAGAGTGAATTCCACTCGAGTTTCCAAAGGAGTGTTCCCAACCTCACTACCAAGTGTGGTAACTTTCCCTATTTACACATGATGTTATTCTCAACTGGACAGTGGTGATTCTCAGGCAACATCCCAGCTACTGCTTCCTTTGCTCACAGGACCCCCAGCTACTCTTCACCCCACCTCCTCCCCTCACTGCTTCTTCTATCTTTTGGATAAGGGTTTGAAACATTTCACAGAAAGCTTTCCATAGCCACCCTAAGACAGGACAGGTCACCCCGTGATCTCCACTGTCAGTACCACATCCTCCTCTTTCTTGGTCCTCAGGGTAAATCTCTGGTCATGCTGATCATGTGACTCGTGTACAAACTATTGTGTGACTCCTGATGCTGAGTTCCAGAATATTCTGGACATGCAGGGAATCATGGGAGTAGCCTGTGTACAGATCTATCTCCCAGGCTTGTTTCTCACACTTCTGGGGTAGAGGAGAATGACTTTGCCACTCCTCCCAGATAGAAAGGAAGTGAGGGGGTCTTATCTGGCCTTGAGACTTTATCCATGACACACTGCTAAAATAACATTATAGGACTTCAGAGGCTGGAAATGTGGAGGCCGCAGAGCTGTGATACCCACTCTTTGGAATACTGCCCTCTAAAGAAGGAGTCTAGCCCAAGCCCTACTGGAGACCCTAAGTACCCCACTGACACCCATAGCCTCACAGCCCAGCTGACCCTCTGCCTAGGTGCAGCCACATCTGAGCATGTCCCAGGAGACCAGCAGAAAAACTGCCCAGTGATGGAAGGCCACGGTCTTCTCTAAGTTTCACACTTATTCCAGGGGGCTTCTTAGACAGCACGACTGGATGGGTTCCATGCGTCATTTTATCCCACAGGCACTAGTGATGCTCAATGTATTAGTCATTTTTCTGCCAGTGGTACGAGTTACCCAATGCCCACAGCATAATGGAAGAAAGGCTAATTTTAGCACCTGGTCTAGCTTGCAGTTGGCAGGCACCAAGGCAGGCACAGCAGGGCAGGAGGGCCTGGCAGGGAAAAGCTTGCTCACCCACAGTTGCCAGGAAGCAGAGAGAGAAGGGAGGATCCAAGGGTGAGAATCCATCTTCCAGGTCCCCTCCCACCACACCCCACCTCCTCCCAGAACAGCCAGCTGCTGAACGTATCCATGGATGAGTCCACCAACCAACACAGAGCCCCGGGATCCCATCATCTTGCAAACACCTGAGTCTTTGGGGGGTACATTTGTTGAATGAATAAACAAATCCACAACAACAGAGTGAGAGGAAAGAGAAGAGAAAATCAAGAAAGCTAAGGAAGGAGGAAGCAAAGGGAGAAAAGATGAAGACGAGTTCCACAGAACGGAAGGACCCAATTGTGTGCTCTCCCATTAACTGCCAATTCCACAGACTGTGTGCTTGAAAGGGAAAAGGGAATCAGTTCTTCTCATCTAATCGCGTGAGGACAACTTGTCCTATCTTTTCTGTGGATAGTAAAAGAACATCCAAATTTCAGATCTGGCTCCCCTGACTGCTGTAAAACCTGAAACGTCCATTAATCCATTTCAGAAAATTACACTCAAACTGGTTATCGTAGTTATTAGCACGGTTGATGTTTCTCCTTCCCTCGACCGCAGATAAAAGGGCCGGTTGGGAGTCCCGACAATAATTTCAACTCAATGGAATTCTTCAGTTTATCTTTATCATGTATAACAGAAATCTTAATTTTCCGCTTGTGTTAAGCTCTTCTTATTCCTGAGGCAAAACCAGAAGGCAAAAAAAAAAAAAAAAAAAAAAAAAAAAAAAAAAAAAAAAAAAAAAAAAAAAAAAAAAAAAAAAAAAAAAAAAAAAAAAAACCTTCAAAGCCGCTGAATTGTGTTCCTGTCTTCTCAGATTTCAGCTTTAAAGCAGAGCTGAGAAGACAAAACAGATTAATTAATTCAAGTGTCACAATTGTAATTATCTAATTTGCTTTACTCCTCAGATTCTCAGTATTGTAAATTCAGGCAGTGGTTAAGTTGTGAGGATTTATATGGCATAAACATTTGTTAATTGACTCGTGTAAAACTAAGCTTTAAAAAAAAAAAACAAAAACCTAATGATTTCCCGGGGCAGGTAAGGAGGAAAGTAAGGAATTAAAAAGTGGGCCGCTTTTGTCATCAGTCATACCAGAGCATCAGAAAATAGCCTTGTATCAGGTGCTTTCCTGTGGCTGAGACAAAATATCTGGCACAACTTAGGAGAGGCTTTTTGCCTCACAGTTTAAGTCCACGGTCGGTTGGCCCCAAAGTAGAAACAGCAGGGTGAGACACAGCAGTTCGCCGTGGCAGCCAGGAAGCAGAGAGAGAAGGGAGGAGCCAAGGCCAAGACTCCACCCTCCTCAGTCACGCCCCCGGTCACCCCACTCTCTGACCAGACCCCACCTCCTAACAACACCATCAACTCCTGAGCTCACCCATGGTGAATCCACTATGAGTGCAGCGCCGCCTTTTGCCCTTGATTTCTTTAATGTTACCATGAAAATGATTTTTTTAATGTTTAGTACTTATAGATGTACATTAACTATATTATATATTTTATATGTGGCTCAAGATAGCTCCTTTTCACTTAAAAAAATAAATAAAAATCAAGCCCAGTTGTGTAGGCCTGCAATCCCAGAACTCTGGGACACTGAGGCAGGAGAATTGCAAGTTCAAGCCCAACCTGGGCAATTTAGTAGCAATGTAGTAGCTCAGTGAGATCCTGTCTCTAAAAACAAAAATGTAGTAGGGATAGAGCTTGGTGTGAAGGCCCTGGGATCGACCTCCATTACCACGTGTGCGCACACACACAGAGCAAGCCACAAACTGGACAAGCCAGATTTAAATAGTAACAGCCATCCAGAGTGAAAAATAGGCAATTTTTTAGATACCATGACTTTTATCAGCTTTTTTTCTTAACTTTAAAGTTAAATTTGTGTCCCTCACATGTGCATGTGTTTGTGTGTCTCTTGTGTGTCTATGTCTTTGTGTGTTTATTCAAAGGGCAGGAATTCCTGTAGCTCAACTTGTCAAACCAAACAGATCTCTGAAATAAAAGGAGTTTTGGAGCCAGCCAGCCACCCCAATCCCAAAAAAAGAAAAAACAGGGCCCACAGCTTCCTACCACATGGCTAGAAAACCGGCAGTAAGTGTCCACCTGACCAGAGCATTTTTTGCATCAAACCCGTGGGGGAAGGAGCACATGAGAGGCTTCCATGCACCACAACTGGCTGTTGTCAGAGGGATGGGATTCCAGGAAGTAAGCCAGCCTTGGGGTGGAGGAGAGGTCAGTAAAGAGAGCGGCTGTCACTGTGGCTTCTGGAGTGTTTGGGGTCATAAGGAGGATGTGGTAGCACTCACCGGTGGAGTGGAGGGCTGGTTTAAGGTTTTAACGGGCACCCAGGGGTGTAAAGTGTTCTTTCAGTCTCAGCAGCAGCTGGTTTGCTGATTAACCTTCCCTCTCTGCTTCCCTTCCTCCCATCTTCTGACCCTTCTCATCAAACTTAGGTCATCCTAGAATTTTTCTCTTGTCAAACTTCAGATTATTTTACTGTTAAGCTTAAGGAAAGCAAAATGCTTTCCCATTAAAAATGGCACACTGTGTAAAATCCCCACTGTCCACAAAGTATGTTGTCAGTCTTTATCTACATACAAGAAACCAGCTATTGCTAACAGTTATTTCTAACAAGTAGGGGACCGAGAATGTTTTTCCTTTGGCATTATTCCTTGCATTTTTATCCACTGTTCAAATTTTTCCCCACTATTTTTATTAATATACAAATGTAATACATAGTATTTACAATGAATTTGGGTGTTTTGTACATCTATGTATCACATCGACTTCACAATCCCTTCCCATCTTCTACACTCCCACACCCTCCCTGTCCTTTACCCCAACTCCGGCTATCATTTCATTATGGTTCCAGAGAATGTCTGTGTTCTGAGTTTTCCAAGTCTGAGAAACCATACATTGTTTAACATATTAATTTTCCGTGCCTAAGTCATTTCACTCAAGTCACCACTCAACTCCAGCTTCCTATTCCTCTAATGGGTTCACAGTAGTCAAATTTTAATTTCTCCTCTCTGAATCCAACCAATACCTTCATTGGGATATTCAACAAAAGTTTTTTTCCATATTTTCCTACATCTTTGTTGTTATTGTTAAACCTGGCCTTACCCACCAGTTCACACTAGAAAATAATTATAAGCATGTAGTTCAAAAGGATAGTTAATTTGGGAAAGAAGAAGAAATAAATAAATAAAATTCAATTGCCTAAGATGAATACTGGAAGGTGCATATCTGTACATTCACAAGGTTATCTTTACATCAATCAGTTTCCTTAGGATAAACTTTCAGTGGTAACCTAGTAAGTGAATTGCTACAACAAAACAAAGTTAAAACTATATCACTTTGCTACATTAAATGAACTTAAATCTATACCACATAAATATACTTAAAGCTACAGACATAAAGGCAAATCTAGTTATTTCAGAATTTCCTAACTTTCATATCTTATTTACTCATATTTCACTGATTACTAACCTACTTTTTTCTCAGCTCATCCTCCACTAGCTGTTGTCACTTTATCTCTGGGGTCATTGGTGTCGCTGGTCTCCCTTTCACTTTCCAGGTTTCGTTTAAGTATTTTCTGCAATACTGGCTCAGTGAAGATGGCAGCTGAGTAACAGCACTGCACAATGTCTCCTCATCAACTCACCTAAAAAGTCAAGAAGATAGACAAAGCATGCTTGGTGTAGCTAGAACAGAGAGGAACATCCCCAAAAACTGAAAGGTGACCAGCGGGAGGCCAGAAATTCCAAAGAACCACCGAAACCAGAGGGAAAAAAAATCCCCGTGTTCCAGAAAGCCACCATAGCCAGCTGCAAACAGCTCCCGGAGGAAAGCTCCCAGGGACCTGAGCATCTGACAGAACCGAGGTGGAAGAGGACGGAGCTGGGAGAGGACATAACACACAACAACCGGAGAGGAGGCTGTGGGCGGGTCAGAAATCCTGAAGTAATGTCGGTAGAGGAAAGAAGCAGCTGACTTAGTGCACCCCGAGCTGCCGGCACCCACAGATCACAAACAAGGTCCGGAGGCCAGAACCTCAACCCGAGGTAAGCACGGACCCCGATAAGTGGGAATTATTGGCAGCAGGCGGCCCCAGCCTCAGAAGCACCAACCCGTGGGTGTGTGTACTACAAACGCAGCGTGCGCTTCCCCTAGGAAAGGCCCCGGGATCCCAGATCAGAAACGGGGCTCAACAGCCGTTGCAGGCAGTGATGTCAGCAGGAGCCATTCTCTTTCCTGTGCACCAGAGACAGTCAGAGGTAGCAGAACCATGGGGAAACGTGGTAACAAATCTTATCCAAAAAGATCTGACTCCTCAGGGGAGGGTGCAAGGGGTGCTGAAATTGCAGAACCCAAAGAAAAGGACAAAAATGATGGTAACTTCTGGGCCCAGATAGTCAGTGAATTAAAGCAGGAATTAAACCAAGAATCGAAGCAGGAAATAAAACAGACAGCGCAAGAGCTACAAGAACACTTAGCTAAGCAAAAAGCAAGCCTTGAAGAGAAATTAGAGGAGACCAAAGAAGAAATGG
>PVKB01002971.1:0-235561 GCA_004027205.1 Ctenodactylus gundi
GTGTTACATGCTTGGAGCCAAGGAAAAGCCGGTGTTCTTCATGACCTGGGCTGACTTAAATGCCACAAGCCCTTTATGTCACAAGACAGTTGTGTGGCTCTTCTCTCGTGTGTTCTTTGACATTACTGTAACAGATTATATGTAATTCATATTTTTATGTAGGAGTCCCTCAAAAGAAATGTGAGTCAAACCAATACCTGTTTTAGAAAAAGAGGAAATGAATATCTTAAATAAATAGCTGTTAAATTTATTTTAAGATCTTTGTGCAAGAAGAATCCCCTTTGCACCTTCCTGGCCCATGTGTCTGCGGCTTCCAGCTGAGCCACTGGCAGGATAGCCCTGCAGGACAGACTGCAGGCTCCCCTTGTCTCACACCTCCCGGTATAGGCTGGGGGAGCTGGGGAAGGTGATGACAGAAGCAGACAATTCCAAGACGCAGTGTTGGGCTTGGCATTTCCTTGGCAGAGCTGACTCTGCGCCTTCTAGGAGAGTAGGAGAGAATGTGTATATTTCATGGGTGGGCAGCAGTGGCTGGGATCACCTTGACAGCCCCTGCTCGGCAAGATGCTTCCTGTGCAGGTCTGCATGGGACAGCTGAACAGCAGTTTAAAGAGGAGGAGCTCTGTTATCCAGCAAGACTGCTGTTGGACAGCAGTTTCTGTTGCTACTTCAACCTTGAAGAGACTGTCCTGAAAGGCCTTACTCCCTGGTTATGTTACTCTCCGCCATGCAGTAGTCCTCGTTCCCAGCATTGCATATCACCATAGTTCTAAACCAGAACTGAGTGAGGAACATAAGGACACTATGCCACAGAACCAGGACGTCGGGGGACACAAGCTGTGTACAGTTGGATGAATCTTGGCATAGCAGAACTACCCACCATCTTGCTGTGGAAGGCATCATTGCTTCCCTGAATAAATTGCAAATTCCTATGATCCCTGTAGTTGCAGTGTTAACCTCACTCTGTTGGGCCTAGATTGGTTCCCTTCAGTTCAAGGTCACTGTTGATGAAGTCCAGGGAATGTTAGGGTAAACTGGGTGAATCTTTGTGGCTCTAGGATGCCATACATCTGATTTATTTGAATAGCTTTAACGATCTGGCATTTTTATCATTTCTGCCTGAGAGGAAAGACATGTGTTCTGAATTCTGTCGTTTGCAATAGACAGACTAGCTGGATGATCAAAAATTTTTTTTGTTAAACATATGGACATGTGCTATATAGCCAGAAGTCTTTAAAGGGGGTGACATTTATTTTAAGGCCCAGTTGTTGCTTAATGCTAATTTGATTATAATCTTTTCTGTCTAATGTAATATCTTAATCCATTCAGGCAGTTGTAACAGAAAATAACATAGACTGGGTGACTTAATGGAAATTTTTCTTCACTGTTCTGAAAGCAAGGAGGTCAAAGATTCAGGTGCCTACTGATTTGGTCCCTGATGAAGGCCTGTGTTCCAGTTTGTGGACAGATGCTTTCTTGCTGTGTCGTCATGTGGCAGAGAGAGAGAGAGAGAGAGAGAGAGAGAGAGAGATCTCCTACCTCCTCTATCAAGGGCACTTATCCCACCCATGAGGGCTTCAGTCTTACGATTTAATTACTGCCAAGGTCCCCACTTCCAAATACCGTAGTACCAGGAATTAAGGTTTCAACGTATTGAGTGGTGGAAGAAGGGAGATAACATATAGTTCATAGCATGACATGAGCCAGGGGACCAGATGCTACTCCAACTACAGTTGTTGCATTTTGGAATAAACTGGGTGACTGAAAGCATCATAAATTGATAAAACTGATGCTGGCTTCTGTAGGGCTTCTGTTTCCTCTCACCACAGCCTCTTCTGGATATGCTGCTTCCACCAGAGCAGAGGGAGAGACACAGCCAGGAGCTCTGACAGTGTGAAGATCCCTATTCTGACTGTCCGCAAATCTTCCCTTTAGGGAACTCCCCTGAGAGGTCCAGGGTATCCACCCCCAACTTCTTCTGCTCGTGCAGACAGCAGGCAGGCTGCCGAGAGAGATGCCAGGAACATGCTTCCTTTGTTTAGTTTAGCAAAGACTAGCAGGGAAAGCTGTAGGGATAATGTGTTAATGAGGTTACGGGGGAGGTGAGAAGCATAATGAATGTCAACAGACAGCTAGGGAGACTGGAGGGCTCAGGAGGGTGGGGACGTAGATGATGTGGAAATGCAGAAGTGTGTGGGAGGACAATGGTGCCATGGGGCCTCGCTACTCTTACCTTGTAGCTGGGCTCACCCATGCCAGCTGTGGTTTCTGGCACACAGAGAGAGACACCCAGCTAAACCAGTACCTGTCAAAGTGGTGTTTAGGTACTAGGCAACAAGTGTCCGCTTTACCCTTTGGTCCCTTAGTGAAGCAGTTACCTGCGTCTCTCTTGCACCTTAGGCCGTTTCTTAGGGCCTGGATCTTTCCAAGCTGTGTCCAGTGGAAAGGAAGCTAGACTATGACAGTACACAGTGCCGTCACATACATTTGTTTTAAAGAGAGTCTCCGGATGCACACAGGTAGGAAGTGTGTTAAGCAGCTGTACTACAGTATCATCCAAACAAACCAACACACGCCTGCAGTGTTCAGAGGCTTTGGTCACCTGAAAGGCGAAAGCCACCGAGGCAGTTGTGGCAGCAGCCAGCCCTGTGCCTCTAGTCAGGTCCAGTCTGGCTACTTGGCTGTGCCATCTACACTGAATGGCTGTGCTGGGCAGCTGAAGACTTGGGCTCACCCTGCTTCCGTATTGGCAGTGTGGCTCAGTGGTAAAGTGTAGGCTACTTGGGTTTGTCTGCTATGAGACCCATAACCAAATGCCACAGACTGGAAATTTATTCCCTCACAGTTCTGAAGGTAGGTAGTCACTGTTTCCTCCCATAGCCTTTCTTCTGTTTATGTTCCTGGAGAGAGAAAGCTCTGGTGTCTTCTCTTACAGAGCCACTAGTCCCATCAGACTGACCTCATCTAATGTAAAAAAATTTCCTTGAAGTCTGTGTGTCTCCACAGCCAGCTGCACTGCGAGTTAGTGCCTCAACATGTGAATTTGGGGGTGTGAAGGCACGGTCTTATCACCACGCCTCAGACAAACTGGCTGTCCATCTCTGCTCTTAAAAACTACATGTGTTACCTTGAGAACATTCCTTAGCTGTTCTAAGGCCTCATCTTCCTCTTGGTAAGAACAGGGGCAGTTTTGGTACACGTCCAGGACATTGTAAGGGCTAAGGTACTGCATATGATAGGCTTGGTGTGGTAGGCATTGAATAACTGTTAGGTGACATTATTCATAAGGTTCTCTCAGTTCTAGGAACGGATGTCCTTGTCTCCGGAGTGCAGTCCTGCCTAGATTTCTGTGTTTAACACAGGCCTGGAATGGGACCTTAGGCCCCAGACCAGAGAGGTACTGTCACTCCTCACTGAGAGTCCAGTCTCTTCAGGGCCAGCCTAGCCTTCGGTGATTTCCAGCAGGGAGATGGGAAAAGACAGGTTGAGAGGTAGTGGCAGCCCAAGGTTCCAAGGAGTATGTGCTGCACCTCCTGCTCCCAAAGGAATTAGTCCTGGTAGATCAGAGCGAAGGTCACATTGAATTCCTTTTGGAAACTTGTTGGCTTAACAAAAAAAAAAAAAAAGAAAGAAAGTTAAAGATTTTAAACATAAATGTTCTGATTATAAAAGGCAACCCGAGTTTCTTATATACAATTCTGAACATCCAGGAGCTTAGGAAGAACCTAACAATCTGTACCCCTTCCTCCCAGAGTACACTCTGATAACTTCCCTTTCCGGCAGACAGACCCGCATCTGAAGCCTGCCTCCTCCTGCAGTTGAGTGGGCCCCACCAGGCTACCTGCTACCTGCATTTTCAAAACGCCTGTTTTGTCCTCTTCAAATGGGGCTAACACGTGCCCCGCATTCCCACTTTGCGGGCTTGCTGTGTGGTTGAAATGCAATACAGTGCTAGCAGACTGTGCTGATTTACTGAGGGCTTCTGTTAAAGACAATACCCTCAGCTAGGATTGCAGCAGTGATGCTCAGACAGGGGTCCCCGTAAACCATTACTGTCCCACCTTGCACCTTCTTACTCTGCGGGCGGGTGCTCTGAGCTGGAGGCAAGCAAGCACTGTCATTTCCACGGATATAATGACTGTGCCACAGTGTTCCCCCAACGGTCTGCCTATTTTTGCTCTTACCTTAAAGCTGCTTGTAAAGGAGAGGATGAATGTCTTGCACAGAGCTTAGACATGTGTCTTTCTCAGTGATCTCTGTCACCCGCCCTCGTTAAACAAACTGAGAACTCAGACCTGTGCTTTCACGGTCACACCTGGGAGTTGGTCAGGAGCAGCTGAGCATGTCCCCTGAGAAGAGAGCCCATTTCTAGATCAGTGCTTATGAAATTAAGCTCTAGTTTTCACATTATGGGACAAAAGATCTCCTGAAACAATTCTGCCTTCAAACAATAGGTTTGCAGCTGTCTCGTCTCTGTCCGTGTCCCCAGCTTGACTTCCCCCACAGCCTGTCCACCTGATGCCATCCATGCTAGGGAGCAAGTCTCTTCTCCCCAGAAATCAGAATGACACCTTGCTGGCAGCAGATGTTCACAGAGCACAGTTGTCACTTTCAGCCACCTGTCTTGTTTCCCAGCACTCCCCCCGGGCACGAGCATCTGGTGGCTAAGGCTCGCAGGACACGGATAGCTTTCTGGGTGCTGAGATTCCGTGCGCTCCAGCCCGCCTCACTTGGCAAAAACTGAGCCAACTGGTTAAGCCAACTGTGCCCAGGAGAACAGGCTAAGCTGTCCAGATATCTCACTAGCCTCCTTTCGTGAGGTGTTCCTTCCGTACATCCTAGGAGCTTTTCATCGTGGGACGCGGCCTTCTAGGATCTTGCTGGTGGCAGGCAAAATGAAATATTGAGGAGTACAGAAAACAGGTTGTTTTCTTTGCTCTGTCACGATAATTTGCTATGTTAGAAAGATTGAGCACTGTCCTGATCATAAAGTTGACAAATACTGTAGGTAACAAGTGTGGAATCGATCTACTGTTGTTGCTTTAAACCAAAATGGTTGTGTCTCAGGTGTGGCAAGTCAATGGGGGCACCCTTTCACTTATTCACTCACATGGATGCTGGGAGTCAAGGAGGGGATGGAGAAACAGGTGACTGACTGATACAGTTCTGCCTTGAGGGCCTTGGCCCATAGGTGGACACAGAATCTAGTGCCATGGAAGCACTCAATCCCTTGACGACTCAGTCTTAGGAAGAAAAGCTTCTTAGAAAATGGAACAGTTGAGGAACTAGGTGTGTAGCTCAGTGATAGAGCACTTGCTGGCATGTGTGAGGCCCTGTATTTGATCCCCAGAACCCCCAATAAAGAAGAGGAAGAATTGAACTGGGTCCTAAAAAGTGAGAAGTTTATTACATGTGAAAGTGCACTTCAGGGGCTGGGGCATTGCCCAGTGGTTAGAGTGCTTG
This sequence comes from Ctenodactylus gundi, assembly GCA_004027205.1. NCBI lineage: Eukaryota > Metazoa > Chordata > Mammalia > Rodentia > Ctenodactylidae > Ctenodactylus > Ctenodactylus gundi. The sequence continues at coordinate 5,464 of PVKB01002971.1, forward strand.
CCTCCTAAGTGCAAGTCCCTGGGTTCGATTCCCCAGCACCACATAAGCTGGGTGTGGTGGTACACACCTGTGATCCTAGCACTTGGAGGCTAGCACATGGCAGGAGGATTTCCATGTATTTGAAGCCATCCTGGGTTACTTAGTGAGTTTGGATCGGCCTGAACTACAGAGTGAGACCCTGCCTCAAAAGAAAAAGAAAAGACAAAAAAGCGAGCTGGGATCGGGGCTCTGCCATCCTTGCTTTATAGCAGCTTTCCAATACACTTTGTATGCTGCCAGCTATAGGGCCTCTGTGAGGGGGTTGCCTTCCAGAGGCTGGCATGGGAATGTCAGTGAAGCAAAGTACACCTGAAGAACACAGTGAATTAGCTGTGAAGTGTGCATAATCTGACTGAGACCCCCTAGAAGCCTGTGATATCTCTAGGACATATGGGGTACAGAAGAGACGCTGGTCCTGATGATTGACTTGCTACTTGGTAGCCTTAAATTCCTCAGCAGTTTCATCTTTCTCAACTGTAAGATGTGGCTCCTTAGTTAGTTTCAGATTAAAATAAGACAGTAGATTTAAAATTTACACAGCACTTTGGGAAGGTAGAAAAGAATGCTTCTGTGTCCTCCAACTCCCCTTTACTGCCACCATATCATGGATCCCAGTAAGTCCCTCTGTGAGGTCTATGGGACGCTTGTGACGCCAACTGGTTATAGGATCAGTTTCCTGAGACTGGCATAATTTCTTTCCCAGCTGTGCTGATCCTGACCATGGAGTTTAGCTCTGATAGGAAAGGTTGGGCCTTAGTTAAAAGAACTTTGAACTTGACCAGTACCCCCTCTCCCCTTCTGCAGGAACATGCTTGCCAACTCAGCCAGTGTACGGATTCTCATCAAGGGAGGCAAGGTGGTGAACGATGACTGCACTCATGAAGCCGATGTCTACATTGAGAATGGCATCATCCAGCAGGTGGGCCGTGAGCTCATGATCCCCGGAGGGGCCAAGGTGATCGATGCCACTGGGAAGCTGGTGATCCCTGGAGGCATCGATACCAGCACCCACTTCCACCAGACCTTCATGAACGCCACATGTGTGGATGACTTCTACCACGGGACCAAGGTAATGATCCTTTTTGCCAAAGGTGACCTCTCTTGGCTTCTTTATTCTGCTTCTGAGGCTGAGTGCAGACAAGACCCATGGAAATGGGAGCTCCCGCTGTATAACTACCACAAGAAGGGTGTCTGTAGGTGCCACTGTGGCAGCTAGGGTGGGACTCCAGCTAAACATCATAGACAGTTTAAGAGGAGGCATTTAAGCTTTGCTGGATCCATCATTAAACCATGAACCCCTGCCAGGAACTAATTTTAGTCTTTTTAAAATTATATTTAATTTTTTATTTTTTCCCACTATTTTTATTATACATATGCAATACATAATGTTTACAATGAACTTGAGTATTTCGTGTACATATATATAATATCAACTTTACAATCCCTTACCATTTTTGACCCTCCCATACCTTCCCCATTCCTTCCCCCCAACTCTGCCTATCACATCATGTGGTTCTATAGAATGTCTGTGTTCTGGGTTTCCCAAGTCAGAGAGACTATACAGTACTTAACATGTTTAAACTTTTGCATCCTAATCATTTCACTTAAGTCGCCACTCTTTAGCTCAGCCTCCTATTCCTCAAATGGGCTGGAGTGGTCAAATCTTGATGCCTCTTATCCGAGTCCAGCCGATCCCTTTATTGGAATATTTGCCAATATTAAAAAAATATATATTTTTCTATATGTTTGCTGTATCTTTGTTGATATTCTTAAACCTGTCCTTACACACCAGTCCACATTAGAAAATAACTACAAGCATGTAATTCAAAAGACTAGTAAATATGAGAAAGAAGAAAAGTTGAATTTCAGATGCCTTAGCTGAGTACTGGAAGGTGTATGTTTGTACATACACAGGGTTATCTTTACACCAATCAGTTTTCTTACAGTAAATTTACATCAGAGACCTAAGAAGTGAATTACTACAATAAACGAACTTAAAACTATGTCACATTGCTACATTAAATGAACTTAGAATCTATATCACATAAATATACTTAAAGTAACAGACATGAAGGCAAATGTAAGTTATTTCAGAACTTTTTAACTTTCATAACATTACTTACATTTCGCTGAGTACTAACATTCTGCTAGATTTGGTTTATAATTTTATCAGCCTATCCATCCATATATTCATACATACGTATTTTTAAAACATTTTATGTCAGTTCCCCATGTTGCATGTAATTATGTGTTTTACACCCTACTGTACTATTACTAATAATAATGATGTGGGGAGATTTCACAGATTTTATAGAACAGCTGGTACTGTTTTAGAAGTATATCAATCAAGTGATTTAAATGCCAATCTATTTTTTATTACATTTTCTCTTTAGAAGTTACCTTTCCTCTAAATTATTTTGGTGCTGCCTATCTTTCTGCCTGTCTCAAAGAGGATAAACTCACATTCAACATCAAAAAAATGAACTGCTTCATTAAACAAGCTTAAGACCTTATCAGTTTGCTACATTAAATGGACTTAAATCTGTATCAAATAAGTATACTACAGTTAAAGCAATAGATAGATAGCTATGCTTAATTATTTCAGATTTTTTGACTTTCATATATTGTTTACTCATATTTCACTAATTATTAACATTTTGCCCAATTTGGTTTATCCTTTTACCTATCATAATTTTATTCTTTTATTCTTATTTTGTGTAATACAGACCTAGAGGAACAAGAGAATCAGCTGGTGTTTCCTGTTGCGTAGTGGGGAAGGATGGGATTGGTGCACAATAAGCTAAATTAAGTCTCCAAAGTCTGTGACAGATTGAAAAGTCACCTCTCTAGCTGATTTTAATGACTGAAACTGTAAAAGAGATATAGCTATCTTGTGTTTTCTCTCCTGTCTTATTATTTAAAAAAAAGAAAAGCCTGGGAAGTACTGCAGGGTTTTCTTTTTCAGTGTGAATTATCACAGATACTGCTTCATTTACTGATCTAGACCCAATGCTGTCATTACTGTCATCCTCTTCATTGTCACGTGCTGGCGTTTCCCTGGACATCAACCCATGGGCCCATGGAATGCAAGGCCTAGCCCTATCCCTGTACTGACCTGGAGCTATAGCAGCTGCGCTGAAAATATTTGCTGAACGAGTGAGTGGGTTGATGTTGCTTATCCATGTGGGTGTCTGCCCAGGGGGCATCACATTCACCTGTGGAACTGTTTTAAAATACAGATTGAATCAGAACCTCAAGGGGCATAACTCCTGTCTCTGGGAGCCACCTCTTGTGTTTCCTGATATATGAAGGACTTGACATCTAGCACTTCCTGGGTGAAAGGGATTCACCAGCTCCTAAGCCAGTGAGTCCTCTGTCCTACTTAGACCCCTAGCCTCAAGCTCCCCTATATCCTAGCACCTCAAATCCTAGAACACCCTTCCCAGCTCAGGGCTCTCCCAAAAGATTCATTTCCTGGGGGCTCAGGTGTTCCTGCTACTGATGAGGCAGCAGCTGGTAAGGCTCCCTACGCCTACTCTAAGGAGCGTGCTTGGACTGCAGGGGCACGGAGGCTCCTCTGGGCCACTCACCCCAAGCACATGGCTGAAGGTCTCTCTGAGGTGAGGACATGCTCTCTCCCCAGTCCAGGGGCTGAAGGCTAGGCAGGGGTTGTCACAATAGCCGTCCCAGCCTGAACTAGACAAGTTTGTTGGCCTGATGCGTGGCTACTGCCCAGTCTCTCCAGGCCCAGGGAAGTGAGGTGGCAGGCAGACCTCCTGCCGCCCAAGAACATCCCTGGATCCTGTAGGTGATGCTTTGCTACAAGTGGTAAATCCTATCCTCTGAAGTTGGGGTGCTCTTACAGTGTACTCTACCGGCAGTTGGGGCCCTTCTGAATTGAGTAAGCATATCCAGCTCACCGTCTCACGCACCAAGCCAGGCTCAGCCAATTTTGTTTGTGGTTATTGTCTTAGTTACTTTTTCAGTGTGACTCAGTACCCAACATCAAAGAACTTTAGGGATGAAAATTTTATTTTAGCTTACAGTTTTAGAAAGTGACAGTCCATTCATGAGTGGGCAGCTGAGAAATGGTGAATCGCATGGCAGGCTGGAGCTGGGTCTGGGGTCAGAGGAGGAGCTCCAGAAACAGAGATCCTCACAGCACGGCAGGACAGAGACGAGACTGGGAGGAAGAGTGAAAGCCGCACACGCCCCGCCAGGTCAAGCCTCAAGAATCCGCCCCTTCCAGCCAGGTCCCAGCTCCCAGCAGTACACAGTATCCACAGGTACATGGGGCTTTCGAGGGACAGTCGTGGTCCAAACCACAACATTGTCATTGTCATTTTTGTTGAAATTCAGCATGCATATGCAAAAATGCACAAGTAGTAACCGTCCCATCACCCTGCTAATAAGCAAAACTTTGCCAGAAGCCTCTCCTAGTCAATGGTCCTCACCAAAGGTATCCACTATTCTGACTTTTTTCTGGTACTGGTACTGGAAGTGGAACTCAAGGGCTTTGCACTGAGCTACATCTTTAGCCCTTTTTGTATTTTTAAATTTTTAATTTTGGTGTACTTGTTAATATTTGTTTTTAAGATTCATTAAGTTGCCCAGGCTGGGCTCCAACTTGGAATTCTCCTGCCTAAGCCTCCCGTAGTGCTGTGATTACAGGCATGTACTACCATGCTTAGCTCTATCCTGATTTCCATATTATAGATTTTTAAAAATAATAACAGCTTGAAATACAACTCAGTATCGTACAGTTCACTTATTTAAATTGTAGGTGGTAAGGCTGAGGGTGTAGCTCAGCCATAGAGTACTTGCCTAGCATGTGCAAGGCTCTGAGTTTATCCCAACTGCCATAAAATATTTTTAAAAAATAAAATGTAAGAATAAATGGTTTGGGGATGGAAGAATAGCTCAGTGGTTAAAGCACTTGCCTAACAAATGCTAAGTACCTGAGTTCAATTCCCTGGTACCACATAAAAGCTGGGCATGGTGGTGCACGCCTGTAATCCCAGCACTCAGGAGGCTGAGGCAGGTAGATTGTCCTGAGTCCCAGGCCAGCCTGAGCTACAGAGTGACACTCTATCTCAAAAAATAAAATAAAATAAAATAATCAGTGGTTTGGTGATGGAGGAATGGCACAGTGGTTAAAGTTCTTGCCTAGCCGGGAGGTTCGATTCCCCAGCACCACATAAAGCCAGATGTGGTGGCACATACATCTAATCCCACCAATTGGGTGGTTGAGGCAGGAGAATTGCTGTGAGTCCAAGGCCAGCTTGGGCTACACAGTAAGTTCAGAACCAGCCTGGGCGACAGAGTGAGACTCTGTCTCAAAAAAATAAATAAATAAATCAGTGGTTTTATTATATTCATTATAAGTTGGTTTTGGTTTATTGTGGGTCTCACCTGCAGAGCCCACCTAATAACTGAGGAGAGTGTGGCGATGGAGACATTGAAATGACCTCTGGAATCTCATTTCGGAGAACACAGTCCACTTTACTGGGGGATGTAAGACTATACGTAGGATAGAGTAAGAGGTGGATCCTAGAGTCCACGTAACATACCATCTATACAGTCATTTCAGAGAAGCAGAATTATAACCTTACATGGAATAGCTGGAGGAGGAATAGCGCAGTGTGCTAAGCTCAGGTGTTTCAGATGTGAGCTAAGGATGCTTGTATCCATCCTGACCCCTCCACAGTTTATTGCTTTATGTAAATAAAACCAAACGGTACAAACTTTTGCATTGGCTTCTTTTGCTCAAAAGTTTATTTAGACTGTTGCATGTTGTTATAGTTTATTCATTTTCATGGCTTTATAATATTCTACTATGTGCTACACCACATCATACTTATCCATTTTACTAACAAAGGGCATTTGAGTCCTTGCCAGTTCAAGGCTATGACAAACACTATTTATACATGTCTTTTGGCTACCATTTGTATATACTTTTCCTAGGAATGGAATTGCTGGATTATAGTGTGACATATGTGTTCAGCCAACATATCCTGCCAAACGGTTTTCCAAACAGGGTGTAACAATTTGTATTCCCAGCAGTAGTATAACCGAGGCCACAGCAGGTAGCATCAACATGATTCTGATAACCGCCAATCCATGCTGGGTCCTTTCTCTACTGTTAGACCTTGCATCAAAAATTATAACTTACTAGTTAACTGTCCCTTCTTTTTGGGGAGATCTTTAGTCCAAGGCCAGATACCACGCTGTCACTGTGCTGTCCACCAGATCAGGGCAGGCTGGTCTTCCTCGTTGTCATCTGCTGAGACCTCGTTAGCCAGGAATGACAGGGTTTCCCTGAGAGCCTTTTGCTCTGTGAAGCTGAAGAGCTCTGTACTCCTGCCTTTGCACATGGTGGTGAGTAGCTCTTGATCTTTACCGGACTTCTCACCCACTGGGGCAGCTGCCTCCAGAAAACATCTGAAGGCCTCTGTGTGACTGATTATCAAGGTCCCAGACCTCCAGTTTCTGCAGGTTTGTGCTGCCTCACACTCCCTCATTTCGTGTCAGGCCCTGTTGTGGGGAATTTAGACCATAGGTGACCCCACCCAGAGCCACCCTGGTTGCTGGTGCCATGTGACTGGTCCCTTTGTTGTACCTATTCCCTATGCAAGATCCTACATTGTCCTTGTGCCCAAGCCTTCCTGTTGACCTCTGCTTGGGTGACGCACCCCCTGTGTACCTTCCAGGACCTCCCAGGAAGGGACTTCCTGCCAACACGCTTTTCTCTCCTTCCTTCGCTCCCTATTTCCCTCAGTATCGCTGTCCTTTCAGCCAAATGTTTTGTTTTTTTGTTCCTCTACTTACTGAAAATCTCCAGGGAAGAGAAAAAGGCTATCCTGTTGAAACACTGGCCAATGGGGATATGTGGGAGTGATCATTCGTACTGTCTTGGCACTGGAGCAAAGGCTGCACCTACCCTGACAGACTGCCACCAGCCTGCTTCCTGCCAAGAAAGGCAGATCACTTTAAGCATCAGGGTTCATAACAGAATAATAATCCCAAAGAAAAGTGTACTAAGTGTCTGGCCAAGAGAGAAAGAGGATCAAGATGCATCTTTTTGTACTGGTCAAACAGATTTATCAGGTACTGAACCCTGCACTCCCTCAGCTTTTGCGTGCTTGTTGATTTGGGGTAGCCACCAGGGCTAGGAAAACAAAACAGTTGAAAGCCTAGCTTTTCTGACAGCATCTGGGTCTCCATTGTACTCAGTCTAAAGGGATTTCTCTCCAGCATTTCAGCAGACGCTTCTCATGCCTTTGCCTGTTCTGAGGCAGCGGCAGGCTCTGCCTGGCTCCCCTGCTCACAGCCCAGTCACTTGATTGTCCTCCCTGCCCCAGGCACTGCCTCCCCCACACCCTATGACCTGAAGGCCCGCAGTCCAAGGCCAGAAGCTGTGTTTCCAGAAAATGCCAGGACCCCCTGCTTGCTAACAACACAGATCTCATTCTAGAAGGATGTTCTCCCCTGTAAGGAGATGGGGGCGCGGGGGAGACCTTCCAACCCAACTGCACAGACAAAAGCCTGGGATTCTAGTCAGGTTATGGGGTCTTGTGTTAGTATTCTGCTTAGGTTGCATAAATTCATTTATTCTTTTGCATGCATCTAATACTGCATCACCAAGAACCTTCAGGTGGCTTGACTGCCAGCCACCAATGAACAGTTCGTCTGACCGAGTAAAAATGTCAGAAGCAGGTTGGGTTTTTTTTTGTTTTGTTTTTTTGTTGTTGTTTTGTTTTGTTTTTGACTACAGCCCCTTCACTTAAGACTTTGACTGAGGGAGCAGCACTTACAGCTGGAACCTTCCCTGTTTACCTCTCCTTCTGGAGCATATTAAGAACCTGCAGTGGAGGCCAATGCTTTTCAACTCTTGGAAGCAAATTACATTAAAACCACTTAGGGAATTTTTAACAGATGCCAGTGTCAGGCCCCAGCCCAGATCAATTAAATCTGTGTCTTTAGGTCTGCCTCCTCACCATCGGTAATCTTTTTGTCCCCAAAGCATTCCTGGTGATTCTAATCACTGGCAGGAAGATTATTCAGGAAATTGTTTGGAATGGCCCAGTCAGTGCCCTGTCCATGGTCTAGTGCCCATATGACCCCCACCCTATGCACCAGGACTGACATCTGAATCGCCTCTGAAAGCGTAGGCCTGCTCTGCCCTGCCCTTGCTGGCCTTATTTGCTTCTGTCACTGTTCACATTCCAGGGACCTAGAGTTGGGCTCTCTAGGGCCTAGAGCCTCTGTGCTTGCTAAGTGTTGCTGGCAGGACGTCTGCCCTTCTGTCTGTACCCCATGGAAATCATCATGGAGCGATAAGTTGGCAGTGGCAGAGATGCCATCAAATGGAAGATTGCCTGAGGCAGGCCTTCTTTGTAGAGGGCCTAGGCACAACTTCCTGTCTGTATGGGAGCTGTCCAGTCACAGAGACAGCAACCCCTGAACCCAGAGTTAGCACCAGTAGGATCTCTTTCAGGGGAGGCCAGATCCTAACCAGAAGAGTACCTGTCCAGCCTGAGATTGGCCTGGGGACATTCAGTTCAGAGGAGAGGATGGTTTGTCATGTCCCATCTCCGGTGCAGTCTTGATCCTCCCTCCTCCTCTCCCACTGCAGAGGTAGGGTCCTGAGATATGCCATGAATGCCATGAATGAATTCCCTTCCGCTCCTTCCCGATCAATGTTCTTACCCATTTACTCACTGGGCAAAATCATTTTGCCTCTGAAATTTGCTGCCTTGGAATTAAACCTTCAAATGCTACTCATTTCCTTTCTTCTCTTTCTTTAATCTGAGTATTCTATCCATTTCTTTTTAATTCTGGCTGCAATATTTCCAGTCTTTAAACTCTTGAATAACACTTTCTGCCTCCATTAATAAATTATGACCAGACATCCGTGGTTGTGTTTATTTACAGAGGCTCCCAAGTTCACATATTTATTCCTGTAAAAATCTGGAAGGGGATTAGAACTCATGCAGGTCCCCCACCCCACTGAAAGGAGACCCAGAAAGGATGAATGAGCTTTTCCCAATGACAGTTGGACCACATTATAGGTTTCTCAGTCTGAAGCTTTTTCACCAGCCCACTCAGGGTCTCCTGAAACCCTTTTTGTGAATGAAGATCTGTGACATGTTGTTTGGCTGTATACAGGTATTTTCCTTAACACTGTATGGCTCTGAACCTGCCTAGATCAGAAAAGGCTGTTGCAGAACTAACATGTGGGGGGTGGAGACATAGCTCAGTGGTTAAGTCACTTCCCTACCCACCTACTGTGTGCAAAGTCCTGAGTTTGATTCCCCAGCACCACATAAAATTTGACCAGGCTTGATGGTGCATGCCTTTAATCCCAGCACTCAAAAGACTGAGACAGAAGGGTTGCTACGAATTTGAGGCCAGCCTGGGCAACAGAGTGAGTTCAGAACCAGCCTGGATCCTGTCTCAAAAAGAAAAGAAAGAAAAAGAAAAAAAGAATTGACTTGTGTCAGGTAGAAGCTCATGAATTCTCTATCCACTCAAAACTCAAGATGGCACCACCACTCCCTGCTTGAAGGGGAATAACGTCACTGCCTCGGAGCTAGACGATTTGTGTCATTTTTAAATGGTGCTTAGTTAATGAGGTGACTCATGACAAATATTTTACACGGTGCTTGATACAGGGTACACATAAAATAAATGTTAGTCTTCAGGAGGGTCTGCCTGTTTTCCCCATAGGCGTATCATTCCAGTCTCTTGGGTTCCTTCAGAAAAGACGCATCTCCTTTGGCTTCACAGTGAAATTGCTCTACTACCTGTGCCCCTGGTTCTGCTGCTATCATACTGCCTAGAAAACACACCCTGCCGTGCGCCCGGCTCCATCTTCGAAGCCTGCGACTGGGACGCTCACCTCAAATTCCTCTTCCATGTCAAATCCCTGAGCAGAACCTCAGCAGGAAGAGCACTGCCCTTGGATGAGTTCGTTTGATTAGCCCAGGCGGTTGTGGACTTTCTTGAAGTCCCTGTACTTAGTCGTATAAGCTAGTCACAGATAAGGTTTGCCATCTGTTTACTGGATCCCTCCCCCATTCAGCAGGAGGGGCCAAAAAAGGGTGTGGGTCTGTGGGAGTCCTCGGGGAATTCTTCCTGCCACATGCAGTCACAGCCATTCTATGGATGTTTGGCCCTGCAATATCTCCATTCACCAGTTGGTTGCTTTTTTTTTTTTTTTTGAGACTCACCAATTTTGCTGTAACTACTTAAACTTGTTGAAGATTCCGTATTTGCATTTTATAATCCCACGTCACCTAGCCATCCTCACCTCACAGCTCTCTTTTCTTCTCCTCATGCCCCTGCTGGAGCACCTGCAGTGGCTTCCTGTTATCTAAGATGGCAAGTTTGGCTTTCTGAATTGTACCTCTGGGCAGCTGTCTATCTGACCTCCCCCTCCCATCCAACCTTTTGCCCACTTTCTCCCTGCATCAGCCCCCACATCAGTCAGATGTTTTTCACAGCACAGCCCACAAACAGCGCATGCCTACTGCTACCATCCTCACTCCTCCGTGGAACCTGTCCCTTAACATAACAGCTGCTCCTGTCATACTTCCACAGTGAATTCAGCTCCTGGAGCCCCATCCTTCCAGCTGCAATTATTTGTCATCTTGAAGCTTTCAGATTGTTTTTCTGGGTTGAGTTTGTCTCTAGGTAAGTTTGAAGAATCTGAGGGGTAAAGACATAGTTTGTATTTGACTCATGATTCCTTACAAAGTCCATAGCTCTAAAACAGTAGACACCTGAGCTACAGCTGTGAGCTTGGCATGGCAGAGAGGAGCAGAGACAACTGCCCAAGTTTGAATTTCCACACAGCCGGCATTAGCTGTGTGATGTGGACAAGCTGATGTCTCCCTGTTGTTAATTGTCCTATCTGGGAAATGGAGATTATAGTGGTACTTTATGTGCATTCGAGTTATTATCTGTGAAGAACTTAAAATAGCACTTGATGCTTACTGAGCTTTATGTAAATGATTGTTAAATAAATAGATCATGTTGATCAAAGGCAGATCCCTTGAAGACCCATCTGTGGAGTGTCCTCATAAGCTAAGCACTAAGTAGGAACAAAAAGAATTGGGTTCCATTTTTACTGTTAGCTTGACTGTGTTTTCGATTTCGAGCAGGATCTGATAGTAATGGTGATCAATTTAAGATATCATTCTCTATTTTTTGTAAAAAGCAGACATAGCCTGTTAGGAACTCTGCAGGGAGTAGGAGCTATTTAAAGATGTTCTGCCTCAAACCAGTTATCTTGCTTAACAAAACCTTGCTGGCAACTTTCACTCACCTTTATATTAATTGGCAATCAAAAATATAGGCCAGGGTGAGATCCTTCACAGAACAAGTGAAAAAGATCTATCATTTCTTATATACATCTAGTATTGGAAATAACTTCCAATAGTGACCACACAGATCCTCAGCTCCCAAAACAAAGAGTATTTGCAAAGTATTTATCAGTATAGAAAGATCATTGCATTGTAGGTTTAGAATAGAAAAAAAAACTGAAAACCTTTCATACAAATTCTGTTTTGCTCTGATTCGTTGGATTTTAAAAAGCATAAAAGGGGGAAAAAGAATACCATGTACTGTACATGCACTTTTCTAATACATATTGCATTTAAATAACATGGGGTTTTTTTTACCTTTTTTTTTTTTTTTTTTTGAAGACAGGATCTTGCTCTGTAGTCTGGGCTGGTGCTGACCTCAGTGTGTAGCTAAGACTGGCTTTGGCTTTGAACTCACGGCAGTCCTGCCTCAGCCTCCCAGTTCGGTGCTGGGATTACAGGTGTGCACCAAAAATATTGAAATACTTAGTTCTCCCAAACCTTGCTGAGGTTGCCATATTCCTGTGTTGAACACGAGGGGCCCGTCCTGGAATGGTTCATTAACGGGCACATGTGAGTAGGTTGTCTCGGGTGTTTTCAGTCTCCTTGTTCCCTCGGGTTATCAGCCAGGTTTGGTGGCACAGATCTGTAACCTCAGCACTCCGGGAGTCTGAGGCATGAGGATTGCAAGTTTGAGCCTGAGTGACCTAGCAACTTACTGAGTCCCTAATTCAAAATAAAACATTTAGAAAGAAGCTGGGATGTAGCTCAGAACAAAGGTTTTGTGTTTAATCCCCAGTACTGGGCGGGGTTGGGGGATGGGTGGGATGGGGATGGGACAGAGACCATAATTAGGTGGGATCTTGTCATTCTTAAACTTTGAGGCATATTTGGTCTGCAATAAGCAGCACATTTTAAAGTATACAATTTGATAAAATTTGATATATGTATGCACCTTAAAATCATTATAATTAATATGATAAATATACTCATTGGCCCCCGCAAAGTTTCTTTGTGTCTCTGTAATCTTCCCTTTTGGCCTTGTTCCTGTCCCAGGTGTTTTCTGTCCTTATAGACTAGTTTGCATTTCCTAGTGTTTCTATATACTTGGACTGATACAATCTGTACCCCTTTTTTGGTTTGTTTTCTTTTCCTCAGCATTATTAAGTTTTGGTCTATTACAGAAAAGGCTACTGTGAACATTTATATGCACGTGTTGTATGCACAGAAACTGTCATTTCCTTGAGCAATGACTTGTCTAAATCCTATGGTGGGTGTACCTATAACTTCTTAAGAAATTGCCCAACTGGTGCAACAAACCAAGCCCAGTAGTGTCTGCCTGTAATCTTAGCACTCTGGGAGACAGGCAGAGGATCGTAAATTCAATCCCAGGGTGGGCAACCTAGCGACTTAGCAAGATCCTGTCTCAAAATTTAAAAATAAAAATAAAAATGACCTGTGGGTGTAGCCTTGTGTGAAGACCCTAGGTTCCACCTTCAGTTCCACGAAACAAAGTAGTTGCAACTGTGCATGGGGGAGGCTGGACCAGCGGGTTGCGATGCTGGGGATGGAACCCAGGGATTTTGCACTATGGTACATTCCAGCCCTTTTTTTTTAATCTTTTTTTTTTTTTTTTTTTTTTTTTTTTTGGTTTTTGGTTTTGAGACAGGGTCTTGCTAACTCGCTGAGTTGCTCAGGCTGGACTTGCTTACCATCCTCCAGCCTCAGCCTCCCTGAGAGTTGGGATTAGGGGCCTGTGCCACCAGGTCTAACTAGTATATTTCTGCTTGTAGCTGCCGTATCTCTTTCCTATCACTTGTTACAGTCAGTCTCTTTGATTTCAGTCATTGTGGTAGATGTGTAGTGGTGTCCCATTGTGCTTTGAGTTGGCATTTCCGTCACAACTAACTCAACCACTTTCACATGCTTGCTTGCCTCTGTAGATTTTAGGTGAAATGCCTGCTCACAACTGCTGCCGTTGTTTCAATTGAGCTGTTGGCCTTCTTTTTCTCAGATTGTAAGAGTTGTTGGTGAAGCCTAGTTACAAGTCTTTTCTTGGGCTGTGTCTTACAAATAGTTTCTTTTTATCTGCTACTTAACTTTTTTTTTTTCCATTTTCTTAACAGTGTCTTTCAAAGTACAAAAGGTTTTAACTTCGAGGTCCAGTTTATTGAGTTTTTTCATGCTTTTAATGGTGTGATTAAGAAAGTTTTACAAAATTCAAAGTCACTAAGATTTTCTCCTACATTTTCTGTATTCAGTATTTTCTGATGCTAGAACCAAATACCATAAATTGGATAATTAGTGAACAATACAGGTGTATTGAGCGCACATTTCTGGAGGCTGGAAAGTCCAAGGTCATTCCACTTAGCTCTGATGAGGACCTTCCTCCTGCATCATAGCATGGTGAAAGGCATCATACGCAAGATCTTTCTTCTTTTTATAAAACCACTAATGTCATCACGGTGGCCCGCCCTTGTGACTTTCTAAGCCTCATTACTTCTCAGAGCTCTGCCTCCAAGACCATCAACATAGGAGTTTAGGGGTTGACTTTCCAACACATGAACCTTTAAGGAACATATGTAAATCACAGCAATTTTTCCTCTAGAAGTTTTATGACTTTAACTCTTACTGTTAGGTCTATGATGCATTTTTAAGTTAATTTTTATATATGGCATATGGTAGGTGTTGATGGTCCTTTTTTTGCATATGGCGCATCAGTTGTTTCACTATCATTTATTAAAAAGATTATCCTTTGCTGACAAGCAGAGCATGGTGGCCTGGTGGCTGCTGCCTGTAATTTCAGCATTCTGAGATGCTGAGGCAAAGGATTGCAAGTTCAGGCCCAACCTAAGCAACTGAGTTTTTTTGAGACCCTGTTTCATAGTGAAAAGTTAAAAAGGTAAGAATATAGCTTAGTGCAAAACCTGGGTTAACTTCCCAGGGCCCCCCCCCCAAAAAAAAAAAACAGTTGACTAAATATATGTGCACCTATTTCTGTACTTTTTAAATTTTTTATCTGCATTTATACCAATACTACACTTCTTTTTTTCAATCTACCTTTATACCAGTACAACATTCTATTGATTACTATAGATACATTTAATCTTGAAAGCAGGTAGTATAGGTCCTCCAGCTTTGATCTTCATTTTCCAAAATGTTCTGGATAATCTGTGTCCTCAGCAGCATCCATTTTTAGTACAGGGTCTTGGATGAAAAAATTAAGAAACTGTGTACTGAGTGTGTGTTAACCAAGCACCTGATCAACATTCTAAGACCTTAGCATGATCCTTTCCACTTGGCCAAAAGTTCAGAATTTTCTTTAAAAATTTCTTGTTACTTGGACAAAAATATATACAGAACTTGATGATAGATACTGATGTAAATGCATGTTCTTCACGTAGTTTAGTGTGACGATGTCAGAGCAGAGAGTTTGTTCTGTTGTGATGTGTAGGGTCATGGAGGGAGGGGGTAGCCAGGAGGGTCCTGAATAGACTAGATTAAAATGAAAGTTTTCCTGGACTGAAATTGTAACCACAGTGCTGTCTGCACCCCCTATCCTCCCCTCTGGCAGGTGTTCATTCTTCCTGGGATGCAATCTTCTCATCAGGCCTGGGCTGAAGCTTTTCTTTTCACAATTATTCCCTCAGCTCTCCTTTTGCCGGGTACATCCCACCCTAGGACTTGTGCTTGGGAGACGCTCTAGCTGTGAAACTCTGAGCTCCAGACTCAGTGGCCATCAGAGTCCATTTTGCTTGTCTTATGGGAAATACCATGTGGGAGTGGGACATGGTTTGGGCTCAGAATCCCTGATCCTGCTGGTACCTGGTACCATGTGGCTCTCCCCACAGGACATGAAGTTTTGGCTCCTCTCTCCCCACTGCCCCTTCCTCCTGCCCCCACCATGACAGGATGCTCTGCAGCCATCAGGCCCTCTGGTTGGAGCACTTCTGTACCCACGGTGCACCTGTTTTGATGTATGAAGCCCCACCCAGGCCGGTCTTACCGTCCTGACTTCATGGGTGGAATACCCAGCCACGCTGACAAGCACAGGGCAGGGCTTTCTGCCTCCCTTCCTCGTGGCACCCATTCCTCGATACTGTATTTCCAAGGAGGCTCCTGGCAGCTTTGCGCAGCAGATCTATGGCAGTGTCACCGCTCAGCTGTGGGACTAAGATGAGGGCCTTGAAACGGACAAGGCCAGAGCGCAAGTGGGGTTACACATGTGTTTCCTTCTGAACTGTTGATGCCGCCCACCTCTCTGGCAGCTGTGTGCAGCATGGACTTTCAATAAACATTTTCCTGGCCTGCTGGTCTATAAACTTTCCCGCTTTTAGAGCCAAAGGGGCCTTGTGGAGGAGGTGGATGACAAAGGGCTGTCTGTGCAGCTCTATTTTAGAATGATTTCCGCAGGCTCCTTGGCTTCTCAGGCACTGGCAGCCACGTTCCCTGTGCCACATAGCTCCCTTTGAGGATCGTCTGCAGTCTCCATGGTAACTGCATATAGGGAGGCAGTCTGCTCGGTGCTGGGCTTTGTATTAAACACAATGAATTTAAATTGGATGTTCATTAGTGAAGATAGTCATTCTGCATTACAGAAGCCTGGGACTTCTCATTTCATAATTTTAAGTGTTGGCACAATTCTCAAATTTAGCCCTGTAATTCAAGCCCCAGTCACACCTACCCCTTGTGTGTAAGCTGCAACAAGGTCCTGTTCCACTTGGGCATTTCTCCATTCTTTGGAGAATCTTGGAGCTGGGGACTCCCTTGGTCAGGCCAGGCTACCCAAGCCCCAGAAGGGGCAGCTTGTGTCAAGGGCCTGGTGCTCCCAAGTTGGGTTGGCCCTTACTCAGTGTGGCTGTGTGATGCCCTCTGAGTCCCCATTTTCTTATCTATAAGATGAGAAGAGTAACCCCCTACCCCACAGATTCATTTTCTTATGTTGGTAAAAATACACAAAACTTACCATTTTAATCATGTCTACATGTGCAGTTCCGTGGTGTTCCATTGAATGGGCACAGCCATCATTGCCATTCATCTCCAGACCTCTGTTGTCTCTGCCAACCAAAACTCTGACCCATGAATCACTAACTCCCCATTCCCTCTTCCCTTCTCCTAACCCCATTCTACTTTCTGTTGCTATGAATCTAACTAGGCTGTAGATTACTTTTATTTTATTTTATTTTATTTTTGAGACAGGATCTCGCTTTTTTTTTTTTTTTTTTTTTTTTTTTTGTCCAGGCGGGTTCCAAGCTCACTGTGTAGCCTAGGCAAGCCTTGAACTCAAAATAATCTTCCTGCCTCAGCTTCCCAAGTGCTGGGATTACAGGCTTATGCCACTATACCTGCTGTGGTTCTGAGGAATTGAATTCAGGGCCTTACATATGCTAAGCAAGTACTCTAACCACTGAGCTCTGTCCCCAGCCCTTCTCCAGGTCCCTTCTATAAGTGAAATCATAAAATATCTGTCTTCTTGTGGTTAGCTTATTATACTTAGCATAATGTCTTTAGAGTTGATCAGTGTTGTAAGTAACATGTTAGAATATTCTTCCTTTTAAAGGCTCGATAATATTTCATTGTGCATGTATGCCACATTTTGTTGTTCATTCATCCATGGATAAATATACAGAGTTGCTTCTACCTTTTGGCTACTGAATGCTCTGAATTTGGGTGTATACATATCTATTGAAGTCCCTGCTTTTAATTATGGAGTCATTTTGAGGCTCAAATAAGATACTAGGAACATGGCACACAATAGGTCATCAGTCATAATTTCTTTTCTAAAGTTAAAGCCAGGAGCCCGAAGTGTGATGACTTCAGTGAAAGTGATGTCGCTTGGTGCTAGCAATCTGCTACTGTGTCCAGGAACTCATTGCTCTGCCAGCCTGGAAATTGATTCATTCTAGGGTTTAAAGGAAGTGTCTTATCATGGAAATGTGTGCCATGTCTCACCGTGGAACCATGCCTAGTTTTCTGTTTCCCCCTCCAGTTGATATTCATGTACCCCTAGTGCCAAAATGAAAAAATTGTCAGCACTGTTGTATGTACTTCCTGGCCGTGGTCTATTTTAAGTACACTCTGGGGAGACCCTGGAGCTGGGGTGGGATGGCCCCAGGCTGGAGGCTTTGTGCTTAGTTACTGATTATTCAGCAGAATCAGACCTGTCTCCCTGTCACAGGGAGTGTGAGGCTTGGGATAAAAATACCTGGATCATAGCTTGAGATGATGACAGTGTCTGCTACATGTAGTGGCCGTAAAGATTAGAAGAAGGAAGGCTTTAGAGTCCTGAGGACCCAGTCCTGGACTGCTGTGTGCTTGCCATAGAAAGGGCCAGGGCTTGGGCTGGTTTTCAACCCTGAAGAGATTCTGTCTGGGTCTAATTTCATCCAGAAGCTCCTATGGGAGTATCTCCTGCTGCTTTGGAGCCCCCAACCCAAGAAGTGAGGACTCTAGATCTTGGAACCATCTTTCCCTATGGTCCTTTGCAATGAGCCTTTCCAGGCTCTAGCAGATGGTTCTGCCACCAGCCAGCTGCCTGGCGAGGTGCAGCTCCTCTGTGTAGAGGACTCAGTGGAAGAAAAGAAGGGTCGAGAACCCTTGCCCACCACCCCCTGCACCCTGACTGGACCCAGCTGCTGCACAGCATGTCAGATTGGCCACCAGGCCTGCTCTTTATGCCCAAGGCTGGGAAGGAGGGGGGTGGGCGGATTTCACACCAACTCACAGGACTTCCTTTCACATCACTGTAGCAGTGGCAGCTATATGTGGTGTGATGTGCACCTGAGGTCTGCCTGTTGATACATGGGGTTCCTGAGTAAGTGTACTTGTTATCCCTGAGACACAGAGAGGCCCTGATCTCCTTGCCTGGGGAATAGAAGCCAAGAGTACCCAAATGAGGGGCTATGTCTTTACCCCTAGACTCACCTCTTCTTGAAGCCATTGAGCTCTGAGAGTGGCTGTAACTTGGCAAGAGGATGGCTTTGCTTTCATAACCTCATGCCATCCTGGGCCTGTACTTGGAGATTCCTTCCCAGCCTCCTTCCTGGTCTGTCTCCAGCTTGGTCCTCCCCTGTGTGACTACCTACCCGAGATGTCTACTCTTCATAGCCACCATCTCTTCCCAGGGAATATTTTAGCAGTGATTTCCATGTTCATAGCTATAGTCCAGATACTTCTCCCCTAAGGCCTCCAGACCCAACATGACCACCAGTGGGATCCTTACCTTCTGCCATAGCCTGTGCCTCTTCTGGGGATAACTTCTTCAGGAAATGACACCCCATCCACCAACCCAGGGGTCCCTTACCCAAGACCAGAGGTTACCTAAGTGATGCAGCTGGAACTCTAGTCTAGGTCCTCAGCCTCTGAAGTTCCAGCTTCTCCCACTGGTGCCTCATGTCCCTGCCCTCCACCACAGCAGTTGCATTTCTAGCAAATTCATGAGTGCAGGGGCTGGAGGAATGGTATAGCATTTTTCAAGGCCACGAGTTTGATTCCCCAGCACTACATAAAGGTGGGTATGGTGGCACTCACCTGTAATCCCAGCACTCTGGAAGATGAGGCAGGATTGCTGTGACTGACAAGGCTAAACTTAGCTACATAGTGAGTTCAGGACCAATCTGGGCTACAAAGTGAGACCCCGATTTAAAAAAGAAAAGAAAAGAAAAGTACACCTGTCACTCTCAGCTGTAACCAAATTCGGACACCTTTCAATTTGGCAGCTGGGCTAGACTTCTGCCTGGACCCTTTGAGTGCTGCCCTGAACCCTGGCTACCTGCGTCAGGTGTCTCCCCTGCTTTCTCCGTCCCAACTCCTGACTTACAGCACAGAACTTTGGCTTTGCTGTTGCTGCCCCCCTTGTTGATCCCGCAGTGCACTTCCTCTGTGTTTTCTTCATAAAGGTCATCTTGGCTTGGACCAGTACTACTAGTTTTCCCCAAAACTTTCCCTTTGGGAACTTGGCTTCTTTATTATTTTGCTAAGAAGTCTGAGACAAAGAGTGTGTGTACTCTCAGCTCTCTGCATATGACCTCTGATTGCTTCCTTCCGTCTCTACACCCAGCCTAACAGACATGAGTGTTGCCCTCATCTGAACAATGGGGATGATGGCACCATTTCATAGGGTGTTGTGAGAATTAAACAGGGGTAGAGTAGTTGCTCAAGGTAAGTTATTGGCGATTTTCATCTCTGCTTGAATGTCCCTAAACCTCCTCTTTCTCAGTATGTTTAACCCCACCCGCCTTGGCTCTTCCCTTTCCAGAAACTGTTTTTCAGCCATGTAAGCATTAAACCTCCTGTTATTTGTTTTCATCTCCTCTAACATTGTCAAAACTTGCTCTTTCCAGCAAGCATGTTCCGCATATGCCCCTTCCATCCCAGTCCCCATCAGGTCCATTATTTCAGTGCTGCCATTGAGCTGACACACATAGCCAGAATAACGTTTGTAAGTTTGTTTCCAGTTCTCCTCTGCCCAAGAGCCTGCTGCAGTGGCACGTGGCTTACAGCCGAGGTCAATGAGAAGTCCATCCCAGCTTGCCAGACAGCCTCCTTTCCCGGCCCATTTGTGTGTCTGGGGTGGGACTGTGGTGGCCAGGATCTTCTCATGGCATATGTCCCGCATCTCTGACTCTCATCACTACCACCTGCATACATACAAGTTGACAAATTTCCTCATGGATGGAATTAATCAAAGTCTACACACTTGGACGTGATCAGACTTGCCTCAGCCCAAACCAAACAGGCCCATTTTCTGTCCTCTGGCTGTGTCCCAGGCCATACCACTTCCTACCCTGGAAGTCACATTCACCTTCCAACTCACAGCCTGACTGTCTTAACATTACCTTCCCTTCCTCTGGTCTTTGAACCTAATTGTCACCATCTTGACTGAGGAATATAATCTTGTGCTGCCTTGTACTCTTATAATATCCTGAAGTCATTTCTATTAAAAAATGAACTCTCTTCCTGTTTGCAATTTGGACTGTAAGCAACATATTTCTCATTTCTGGTATGATATTTCTCATTTCTCCTGCTATATGGCACAGAGGGTGCAGAGGGCATGTGTTAGGTCAACAGCCATCACAGTTTACTGGGCTGCTGCCATGTTTAGGCCGTGGGCTAGATGCTTCATATCCGTTGACTCAGTTCTGATTAACCCATGAGGTGTGTGTTATTCCTACTTGTAAATGGAGAAACGAAGCTCAAAGTGATTAAATAACTCATTCAAGGTTCTAGAACTAATAAGTGATAGAGCTGGGATTCACAGTGGATCTACCTGCCTTAAAGTCTGATTGATGTTACTGTACCATTTTGCTTCCCAATATAGTATTAATGTGCTTTAGCAGCAGACAGCTTAGGTATGAAAAGTGTTGTATTCCTAAGTTATACTGTGAATTGAATGTGATCTATCTCCCATGAAGAAAATTCAAAGAATGAAATTTGAGTTTTAACTCTGACCACGTTTAGTCCGAGAGCACCAGGAGGGCAGAAGTGGGTCCATACCCTAGATGTGGCACAAACTGTGGTCCCAGAATGTAGATGTGGAAATTAAAGGAATTCAGGAGTCAAGTGAACTGCAAATGTCCAAGTTAGAGAAAACCCACAATTGCAGGATGAGTGCAACAGGCTGCCCAATTACCAACCAAGATAAGCCTTGAGAGCTATGTGAAACAAAGGGATGGGAAAGTGGCCTCGAGGAACTGCCCCTTAGTGCCATAGAAGAGGCTGGTTTCTTCAGAGAAAAGGAGCATTTGAAAAATTGTTGAGGACATTCAAAGAGTGTGGAATGGAGTGGTGGTCAGCATTGAAGCAGCATCCTCAGAAAGTTAGAGGTTGAGAGCCCTCGGCCCCAAGGTGAGCTGGCTGAGTTGGCAGTGAAGCTCAGCATAAGCTTATTAAAAGCTTGGTCACTCTGCATCAGCCAGTGTAGATGATGAGCCAGTGGAAGGAATGGTGAGATAATTTGCAAGGCCTGGTGCAAATGGAAAATGTGAAACTCCTAGTTTAGAAAAAGAAAGTATTAAGGATCTACAGACAGCCAGGCATGGTAGCACATGCCTGTAATCCTAGCACTTTGGAAGACTGAGGCAGGAAGATCACAAATGTGAGGCCAGCCTGGACATTTTAGCAACTTGGCAAGACCCTACCTCAAAATCAGAAATAAAGTAGACTGAGTATATAGCTCAGTGTAAAAGCTCCGAGTTCAGTCCCCAGTATTCAGGGCAAAGGGAGAATGGGGAATTTCTGGACAGTGCAGCTGCAAAGGGCAATGCCCAGGAACCTGGCCCCACAGCCATGCATGGTTCTAAGTGCCATATATGCATCATCTCATTTAATGGGATGCCCAGGCCCTTCTTTGGGAGGTTGTTTCTTTTGCAAGACACGGTGGTACTGAGATGACTTCTTAGAGCACCAGTGAGCACACACAGATCACTAATAATGAAGAAAGCAACTCCATGCAAGAGAGAAACTACTGAGCGGGAGTTTTTTCCTGTGTACTTAGGCAATGTGTGAGTAAAAAATGGAAAATAATTTTAATGTGAAAAGAAAAAGAGGTGGCTCAGCAATTCTCAGAAGAAGCTGATTCATCTGAACAAATAATGGTCTTCCCAACCGTATTAAGAGATACAGAGATGCTTATATGTAACATGCCGGTTTACAGAGCACATCTGTATTTGTCTGTTTTCTATTGCTATCACAAAATAAATGAGGCTGCATACTTTAGAGAAAAGAGGTTTATTTTGGCTCATGATTCAGGAAGTCCAAGGCTGATAGGCAACATCTGATGATGAACTTTTTCTGGCAGTCCTGAAGCAGTTCAGTTCAGGGCATCACACGGCAACAGACAAGGAATGGGTGCGTCTGTGTATCCCAGTCTTTCTCTTCTATAAAGTATTTAAACGTGGGGGGGGGCGCTATTCTTGATGTCTATCTAATCATCTCTGAAAGGCCCCACCCCTATATACCATAGTTTGTTTAAGTTTCTACCTTATTGCTGCTTGGAATGAGGATTAAATCTTAACTCATGAACATGTAGGGGACTGTCTTAGTTACTTTTTTGTCATTGTGACTCAATACCCAGCATCCACAGCTTAAGGAAGAAAGATTTATTGCAGCTTACAGTTTCAGAAGGTCTCAGTCCGTTCGTAGGTGGGTGGCTGGAATCACATGGTGGGGCCACAGCTAGAGCTAGAGCTTCCCAGGAAACAGAGACCCTCTCAGCATAGTGGAACAGAGAGAAGTCTGGGAGGAAGGGCAGAAACAGCACATGCCCCTCCCTCCAGGTCAAGCCCTAAGCAGCTGCCTCCTCTAGCCAGGCCCCACCTCCCGACAGTACACAGTATCCATAGGAACATGAGATTTTTGGGAGACACTCCAGACCCACATTTCACCCCTGGCCCCCAAAAGACTCATGGCCATCTTATACACAATGCATTTAGTCTTTTTCCAAGAGTTGCTGAAGTCCCAGTAGTTTCAGCACTGCTAAAAAGTCCAAGTCCAAAGTCTCCTCTGAGATGCAAGACAAACTCTCAAGTGTGAGCTCTTGTTAAAACCAGAGTTAAGCACTTCCAACATAAAATGGCACAGAGTAAACGTCTTCATTCCCAAAGGGAGGAATAGAAGGATAAAAAGCAATTGGACCAAAACAGTTCCTCAACCCAGCAGGGCAAGGGTTAAATCCTGCAGTCTCATGTCCAGCACTTGGAGTAAACTGTGGCAAGGTGTGAACTCCAAATGGCCTAGGTGGCCCCACCCCTTCAGCATCACTGCTGACTGCAACCTCCATCTTCTCTGCTTTGAACTGAATCTGCTCACAGCTGGCAGCTTTCCTCAACAAATGATCCATGCTCCTGGCTTTTTCAAATTCCTTGGTTCTCCACTGCACCATAGGCTTTTTCTTTACAGCTTCACACGTTCCCCTTCCAGGGGCACATGGCTTGGCCTCCAAGGCTTTCCTCTGAAATCTGCGTGAAAGCCTCCATGAACCCATAACTCTTATACTCTGTAAGCCTATAAATCCAGGACTATGTGGATGTCGCCAAGGTCTGCCATTGGTTTGAGCAGTATCCTGGTGCCTTGGACAAATGCTGTAGAAGTCCCTGAGTTCATAGATGGTTGAACTCCAAGTGGCTAAACTCTGAAAGACATTTTTTTCCTCTGGTCCTGGCATACACTTCTCAGAGCAAAGTCTTTTGTCTTCCACCCTTGAGCTGGTGAAGGGTAGGGGTGAGGGGTCTTGTTGACTTTGGAGATGCCATCCAGGTGTCTTTCCTATAGGCCTGATGGGAAGTACTTGGCTTCTTTTTAATGTTAATCTCTTTAACTTCCTTGTGCTCTGTGGCCCCACCACTGCAGGCCACTTTGGCCTGGCATTAAAAACCTTCTGTATGATTTTTCTCTGCCATTTTTTCCTGTCTTTCACCATAGATTTGGCTAAAAGCCACAAACAGCAGCCATGCAACAGTTTGACCATCGATCTGCCTTGAGATTTCCTCCACCTGAGTAAACAGTCCACCGCCCTTAATCTCATTTTCAGGCAAAGTCTCTGGACAAGGGCAAAATGCCAACAAACTTTGTGCCAGGGCATAGAACACATGGTTTCTAGCCCGATTGCCAATACAATCCTCCTTCCCATCTGAAACTTCTTGAGCCTGGCCTCCATACTTCTGTCAGCATTCTGCTCTTCTGAGCTCTAACCAGAATTTCTCATCAAGCTTGGCTCAAAGTACTCTAAGGCTTCTCCAGCCAGCATCCTTAAACTTTTCCAAATTCCTCCTGCAAATCAATTTGAAAGGCTTCTAAACCACATGGTCATGTAAAGTTACAGCAGTGATCCCTTCCTGCTACTAATTTATTTTTTCATCACTGTGACTCAGTACCTGACATCTATAACTTAGGGAAGAAAGATTTATTATAGCTTACAGTTTCAGAAGGTCTCAGTTCATTTGTGGGTGGGCAGCTGGAAAATGGTGGAATCACATGGTGGGGCTGCAGCTGGAGCTAGAGCTGCCCAGTAGACAGAGATCCTTGCAGCATAGTGGAACAGAGAGAAGTCTGGGAGGAAAGGTGGAACCAGAGCCAGCACATGCCCCCCTAGGCCAAGCCCTAAGCGTTCCTCCCTTCTAACCAGGCTCCACCCCTCAACAGTTCACAGTATCCATAGGAACACGAGGCTTTTAGGGGACACTCCAGATCCGAACCACCACAGGGACACACTTAAAACATATCCAAACTAGCAAATTTAAATATTTGCCATTTGATTTTCAGTGCAGTTTCCCCTTTAAAGGTTAAGTTTCCTTTAATTTAGAGGTGCTGGCTCTTGCTTTTCTGAGATCACATATTTCCTCAAACATGTCTGTATGAAAATGTGTTTTAGAAGTCCCTACCCTTCTGCAGTGAAAAAAACCTGTGACTCGGCTCTGGCCAACTTTCTTAACAACAGAACATGAAGTCTGTGCCTTGACCTGTTGGTTCTTGGCTTTGGAGCAAGACAACCATATCGGGGTGGGTTGTGGGGCTAAAGAGAGCAGAATTAAAACCATAGCTGGTGGAAACTGAACTATGACTGGGTCTGCAGTATGGGGAAGACAGCAAGGGAATGGTTTCAAAGACTTTTTTCTGGTAAAGCCAGGAAAGACCAGTAAGTACATTGATCTTTCCAACACTGATTCATTGTCATCAAACAACTCATATCTGAATGGCTTAAAATATTTAAAATTACTTTCAATTTACTAAGCAGCTCCCTGGTTGACGCGATAACCTGCGTGTGCTCCATGGTGACCTGTTGAAATTCTGAAGCATAAAGATAATATTTATAAAAGGTTGAGATTGAGTTTTATTACAGTTCCTGCTCTTTGCTGAGCGTATGCCTGCAAACTGTGCCCTAAAGTGGATTACCATTAAGAATGTTTTTACAGAACAAATGGAGTGGCATTACTGGGCATCAAATAAATCCAGATTTACCCAGCAGTAAATGTCATAAATGTCAAAAAGAAAACAATGGTAGTCCTTTGAAATAGTACAGTTTTGTTTCATACCTTGCCAAATGACTGTAATGGTATGCTGTGACTGTAGGTAAAACAAAAGGTCCTCCTGGGCTGGAGGAATGGCTCAGCTTTTAAAGCACTTGCTTAGCAAATGCTAAGTCAAGTGCTAAGTATCCGAGTTCGATTCCCCAGCACCACATACGCTGAGTGTGGTGGTGCACACCTGTAATCCCAGCACTTGGGAGGCTGAGGCAGGAGGAATGTCAAGAGTCCAAGGCCAGCCTGGGCTCCATGGTGAGTTCAGGACCAGTCTGGACTACAGAGCAAGACCCTGTCTCAAAAAAAAAGTCCTAATGTTCAGGTTAACTTTACAGTGAGAGATGAGAGGTTCTACATCAGAATCCAGATAATGCTCACATATACACAGTGGGGAAGGCTCAGCTAACAGAAATCACTATAAAAGAAAGAGTTGGGTTGGTTGATGGTCAGTGAGCACCAGAACCAAAAAGACCCTAGTGAGGCCAGCTTTGCCATGATCAGGTCTGGAGTATGGGAAGTCCGTGTGCCCCACGAAGCTGCACCCCTGCTTCCTGGGTGCATACTTTGCTCATACATGTACAAGGATGTTCAAAAAGCCAGTCAGAGGGTTAAGTGTCCCTAAAGAAAAGCAAAGATGTTAAAGACCATGGACAATTTGATACCATTTTTAAGTTTAAAAGAAGAAACTTACAAACATAGTGATAGCATAAAAACATAGATGAGAGACAAGTTATATTAACCTCAGAAAAGACAGAGGTTGGCCAGATGTGATGGCATATACCTATAATCCCAGCTGTCAGACTGAAGCAGAAAGATCATGAGTTTGAGGCCAGCCTAGGCAATTTAGCAAGACCCTGTCTTAAAATAAAAACAAAGAGGACTGGGGTAGTAGTTCAATGATAAACTGTGGTAAGAGGTGCTGAGTTCAGTCCCCAGTACCACGGGAGGAAGAAAGGGAAGTGGGAATAAGGTGAAGAGCTTTAGTTGTATCAGAGTTATTTCTTTTGTTGTGTTTTTCTTAAATCTGAGCTGGGTGTAGCTCAGTGATAGAGTGTGCGTCTGTCATACACAAGGTCCCGAGTTCAATCCCCAGCATGCACATGTGCACACATGTGCATGTGCGCATACACACACAAACACACAACTTTAAAATAGAAATGAAAAGTATCTGAAATAATGTGTTAAAATGTTAACATCTTTTAAATTTTAGCATTTGCATAAGTATTTTATTTTCTATTTTTATTTTATTATTTTCTAGTATTATTTTTGTAGTACTTTTCTATGTCTGAAATATTTCACAGCTGTGAAGTATTTTAAACACATATACA
This sequence comes from Ctenodactylus gundi, assembly GCA_004027205.1. Taxonomy (NCBI): domain Eukaryota; kingdom Metazoa; phylum Chordata; class Mammalia; order Rodentia; family Ctenodactylidae; genus Ctenodactylus; species Ctenodactylus gundi. The sequence continues at coordinate 32,215 of PVKB01002971.1, forward strand.
TGCCTAACTGCATTTTAAATAGTTTTAGTTTTCTCTAACTTTATTTATATGATGTATATTACAAAGGCAGCATATGCTTTTAGTTTGTATTTTTAAAGTAATATGCTTTATTAAATATACTGGAAAAGGAGAAAAACAAATTACTAAGAACTTATGCAAACATTGTTCAGGTTTTGGCGTACTTTATTCTGTTAGTTTCCTTACGTGGGGTGTGTGTGTTTAAACGAAGTTTTCAGGATCTTGCGGACACATCTTCATTAGTCTAACCCTTTTTCATGTTGTGATTGGCTTCCATGATGAAACTTTCCCTGGGGAAATGCATATAAACATCTATTCACCCTATATAGGGCAAAGACAACAAACCACCATAACAGTTATATCAAAGTCCAACTTGGTGAGCCAGTGAGTTTACTGGGGTTGCTTACCCAAGTAAAAATGAGGGGTTACTTACAGTAGCATGGGTAGCTGCATCACCAAAAAGCCTCCCCTCTAGGTGACCACGCTTGGAAGCTGCATCCTGGAGCTCACTGCAGGAACTACAGGCAGCTGGGCTGGTAATAGAGTCTCTTTTCTACCAGAAGCTTACTGCTTCTGTACCCTTAGGGAGGGGCCTGGTGACTCTGGCAAGTTTCACCTGTAAGTTCTTTCGAAGTCACACAGCCCTATTCCTCCTTCCATGAAAGAATGTTGCAATTCTAAGGAACCTGCTACACAACACATGAACATCAACTTACTGACTTCCAGTGAGATCTTCTACAAATCACATAACATTATTTGCGTGCAAAAACAGTCTAAAACACTCAAGAGCCGCATGGTTGCAAACCTTTTGAAAGCCTTGGGCACACGACAAGGCCAGGCTCCTTTGATGATTTTCCCAGGACTATTCTAGTGGGTTGATACTGAACAACTCTGTCATCTGTGGTATCACGTTTCTTGAAGACAGAGCTTAGGGCATTCATCCCAGGATTGGAGAGACACATATTTTAAAAGCCAGCTCTGTGTGTGTCTTGCCTGAGAGAAGATGTGTGCTCCTACATCCAGTGTCTGGTTGGGCTCCCAAGCCCACAGCGGGAGGAGGATGCGGACCCTGTTTGAAGGCCTGGGATAACTGCTGCGATAATTATCCTAGGCACTTGTGCGTTCCTTCCAGATCCTCTCATATCCGTTGCCCCCTGACCCTGACTGCACCCTTGGGAGCTGAGGTGCAGGGGCACACAGTGCTGCTTCTGAATTACAACCAGTGAGTGTGGCTCCTTCCAGAGCTCTTTACTCCCCATCTTTAGGCCCAAGCAGAAAGGACCTGTGTCCTGGGTACTGGACTGTGTTGCTTGGTTGCTTGACAGCCTGCTTCCATTCCCCATGGGAGGGCCAGGGCCTGTCTGCCAGAATCCCTAGCCTACTCTATGTCCCTTGAATTTCCTGACAGATTCCCTTCCAGGGCCTACACAAGCTTTTATCTGGCCTCCTGGGGCCAGACCACCAGTGTGTACACACCAGGCTCAAAGGCAGCATTTTGCAGGGGAGTGGGCAGAGCTTAGACCTGAAGGCCATGGCCTGAACCCACAGTGGAAGCTGTAGACTGGGGCACTGCACTGAGAGGCTAAGAGCCCCCATCTACACACACAGTGGATCTCAGAATTTCAGAGCTTCCAAGCCTGGCCCTCTTGGTCATTATATGGACATACTTGTCCAAGTAGGTAGATTAAATATTCTGTGCCATCATTTATTAGCTTGATCTATACCTTTTAAATATTTAGAGGTTTGGCACGTGAACCTTTCTCCACTCTTGCCTTGGGTTCCTGAAGTATAAGGGACAGTCTTGGCTCTTTTATCGCTCTGTTGTTTGTGGGCTCTCTCTCTTTCTCCCTCCTCTCTCTCTCTCCTCTCTCTCCTCTCCCTGCCTCTCTCTGTCCAGAAGCTGCACATGTACCGGGAGAAGTGCAAAAAAAAAAAAAAAGAAATTCGGAGCCACAGAAAAATAAAACAACTTAGTGTGTAAAATCTCCTTACATCAGACCTCCCCCCCCCCCCATATGCATGTGTAAAAGGAAGAAATGCGTCGCGGGGCAAAATAGAGTACAACCACCTGCTCCGAGGATGAATCAGCCTGGCAGGATCTAGCTGAAGCAGAAATAGACGCCAGCTAGTGAGCTGCATCTGCGCTGCGCACCTCCCCTGCTCGCTCCCGCCCATCCCGGCCTCGACGTGTGCCAGGGAGCTACTGCCCTCTGCCGGTGGCTCTAAGCTGGGCAAGAAGTCAGACCAAGGAGGATCCAGGACGGGATGGGGAGCTTCTCCCTCCCTTTCAGGGTCAGCATGCAAAACCACGGTGGCTTGATTGTCCATTTTAGTTGTTGTCTGGCCACTGAACTGTGTTTTTTTCCTAAGTGCCTTATTCTTCAGCAGTATTTCCGAATTGCAATCAAGGATCTAACTGAACAGAGAAGGGTGAAATCATGAAGACAGTCTCATCGTGCTTTTATAACTCTACTGAAAGCACATAAACACCTAGGTTCTAAACAATGCCACACATGCGTCTGGACAAGGCTGTACCAAATCTATTCCATAAATAATGCTTTACGTGGCCTCTGCACCTGTCGAACTTGGGAGGAATTCTGGGATATGGATAAGGAATCTGGGCCGCAGGGAGGTTACCCGGCTGCCTGGATTACCCAGCTGGGAGTAGCACAGCAAGAACTGGAACCTGGAGCCCTGATTCCAAACTGCTGGAAGAACTTAAACAGGAAGATGTGTGTACAAGCGGTGTGTGTGGGGTGGGGGGGGCGGGAATCACCTAGTGTTAGAGCCCTACAGAGGCGGGGCCCTCTCTCAGTTATATTCATTTTAATAGCAAGGTTTGGCATGGGAAAATCCCAGTCACATGACACAGCTTTGGCTAGTTTTGGAAGTTCAAACTGCATTAGTTTTTTTAAGAGATGGGGAAAGCCAGGCATCGTGGCACACACCTGTATTCCCAGCTCCTTGGGAAGCTGAAGCAGGAGAATTGCAAGTTTAAGGCCAACTCGGGCAAAGTTTCCTATAGCTTTAATCGTTTTTCCTGGGAGATGCTTTGTGATTGTGAGTGAAGCTTTTTAAAGATTCTCTCTGAAAGCAGTATCTTGTGGAGACTGAATAGGATCGTTTTCTCTGATAAATCAGACTTAAATGCCTCATTGTAAATATTTTAAATAGACATCTGATTGTGTCTTACACTTGGATGCTTCACTGTGTCGTCTGTATATTCAAGTTAGCAAAAAAAAAAAAAAAAGAAGAAGCATTTGAGGTGAGGTCTTCTTGTTTGGAAAACAGACTGGTTTTAGGTTTGGTAACATATGAAATAGTGTTTCCAACCTGGAAACCCTGAGGGAGGAAGAAGCAGGTTGGTGCTGAGCCCCCAGTGATGGTGGTTGCACACTGGCTGCGCCTGATCTTCCCAGCCTCTTGTGAGGTAGGCTCTGCGGTTGTCCCGAGTGTTCCTGAGGACTCCATCTCACCAGGCCGGTGACTTGGGAGCAGGCAGAGTGGTGACAGGGCTTTCTCTTCTCTGCCTCAGGCAGCGCTTGTTGGAGGAACCACCATGATCGTCGGCCACGTCCTGCCTGACAAGGAGACGTCCCTCGTGGATGCCTATGAGAGGTGCCGGGGTCTAGCCGACCCCAAGGTCTGCTGTGACTACGCGCTCCACGTTGGGATCACCTGGTGGGCACCCAAGGTAATGGTGCTGGGAGTTCCAAAAAAAGGCACACATGGTCTTGTGGGCAGAAGGGCCGTGTGAGCTGCCAGCTGCCAGCTGCCGCCTGGCGCATGCCAGCATGTGTAGGCACCCCTCCTGCCACCACCTACCTCCCCCATGTGCCAAAAGGAGAATGGTAGGGATTCCACAGGGAGTGGGAATCTACCTGGCTTAACTTAAAGAGGCCACTTTCCAGTAGACACAGAGATCCCTGAGCAATGTCTGAGGCCAGGCCTCGGGAGCACTGGCTTCTTGTTCCAGTCACCTGCTCTCAGCAGTCCCAATGTCTAGTGGGTGGCGCTGCAGAGTGGGCTCAGGTATAGAGGGAGGGATGGATGTATTACCCTGGTTGTACTGAGGATTGATAGCACTGAGATGAGGTCTCTGAACTGAAAGTCAGTCAGGCACTGCCTGGTACCAACAGCCCTAGGAGCACTGCTTTCTTTCTGGCGCTCAGTTCCTGCTGGGCAAAACCCTGAGGCTATGCTGGGCTCCTCTGAGGCTAGCTCCCACTGAGCCCGCATTATTATGTCTGCCCTTGGCCTCTGGCTTTCTTATCCTCCCTCTGTTCAGGCCCCAGGGCCCAGTCTCCTTTCCCTGGGTTCCCACCTCCTTGCTTTTTCTGAAAACACTGTGTAGGCATTTAGACTTTGCTTCCTGGCTGGAATTTTACTGCTTTTTAACCAGGAAAGCAACCTGAATATTCATTCTTTCGTCAATTATTTATCACATCCAGAATCATAAAAATAACTCAGAATAAAGAAGGCTGGTTGGAAGGCACAAGCACAGCTCATACCTGTGTGAAAGGAAAAGTGTGCCTACAGTTGATGACTAGACTCCCTATCTTTGCGTGGCTCTTAGAGATTTCCAAAGTACCTCTGCATCTGCTTTCTTGATGACCACACACCTGGGGGTAGGAGGAAAGTAAGACACTGGGAGGTGGAAGTGGATCATGCAGTGACCCGATTGGCCAAGCTGGCATGAGCTGGCCTCTCCTCCATGGGCCAGCGCCTGCCAGTCAGCCTCTGGGATGTCAGGACTCATGGGCATTGCCTTTGCATTTTGCTCTCCAGGTGAAAGCAGAGATGGAGACCTTGGTGAGGGAGAAGGGTGTCAACTCGTTTCAGATGTTCATGACCTACAAGGACTTGTACATGCTTCGAGACAGTGAGCTGTACCAGGTGTTCTATGCCTGCAAGGACATCGGGGCAATTGCCCGGGTCCATGCTGAAAATGGGGAGCTCGTGGCTGAGGCAAGTCTGCAGCGGAGGACGTTGAGTGGGGGTGACACCAATGGAGGAAACTTTTGGGGGGATTCCTACCACCTGATCCTGCGAGGTTCAACAGAAATAGGTTGTGAAACAGTGTGAGATGTAAATAATCTGGGTGCCGAATCCTGGTCAGAAAATCCAAACTTTACTACTGTGTGAAGTATGACTTAAAATACAGTGAACGTTTACATTTTTTATTACAGTAATTATAATAGAAGACACATGGCCATTAGTCTTCCTCCAAATATTTTCCCTTCTTTTGAACATACTAAGTCCATCATTCTTGCCACTTTCTGATGCAGTTCTGGAAGTCCTTTTTTTGTGAGTGTTAAGTTTGTGTGTGTGTGTGTGTGTGTGTGTGTGTGTGTGTGTGTGTGTGTTAGTTATGCCTAACTATCATGGCTGCCTCAACGTGCTGAGTCCATTCAAAATATATTCCTTTCATGGTCATGTTGACTTTGGTGAAAGCCAGAATCCTACTGTGCCAGATCCAGTCAGTAGGGTAGATGAAGGTACATTATGTTTTGATTCATCCAAAATTGTTGTAAATGCTTGATCAGTGAGGGATAATCAAACTAAAATAAGATGAATGTTTAAATTTGTGAAAATTATAACAAAAGACACATTGCCATTAAACCCTCTTAGAATACTCAATATATTAGTATATTCACCCTTACTTCAAATGAATTTATCATTATTGGAAATGTGTCTTTTACTGTAGTAAGTTTGTTTTAATTAAATCTCCAGTCTAAAAAGCTGTTTGACTTATAGGTGATGATGTTTTAGTTCTAATACTATGCTACCTAGTTCTATTATAGCAAAAGAATTTGGAACATTTTTTGGGGGAAAATTTTTTTTATGGTACTGGGGATTGAACTCAGGGCTTTCATCCTCAACTCCCAACCCTTTATATTGTTTACTCAAGAAAGGGTCTTAATACATTGTCCAAGTTGGGCTTGACTTTTTGAACTTGCAATCTTCCTGCCTCAGCCCACCTACCTCAGCTAGGATTACAGGCCTGTGCCACCAAGCCCAGCTTAAAGATAGTTTTAATGAAACTTAATGTACACAGTAAACAAGGATGAGCTTTCTACCCTCTTGTAATCTATTTGGAGAATCTAAAATATTATGGAGGTGTGCTTTCTAAGCTAAGAAGGGTGGATTCCTTGGTTCTCTTAGGTCATGGATAAGGGCCAGTCTAGAAGTTTCTGAAGCTAGAAATTTCTCTATATTGTCAACTAGAAAACCTGGCTTTCTAACCAATAAACAGTGCCTGTCTTTGGTGTCCCAGGTCCTTTGACTAACTACAAAACTATGTGTATATGTATGAATGTATTATATATATATATCACGTGTGTGTGTGTGTGTGTGTGTGTGTGTGTGTGTGTGTGTGTGTGTAGGGGGAAGGGGGGCAGTACTGAGGATTAAACACAAGATCTTCACTTTAAGTACATTCTGGTTTCTTTATATTGTTTATTTAAGACAAGGTCTCTCTAAGTTGTTACCCCAGCAAGGCTCAAAGCTGCAATTCTCCTGCATCAAAGTGCTTGGATTATAAGTATGTGCCACTGGTCCTGGCCCTGAGCTATAAGAGAAAATTTAAGAGACTCAGGCGGACCTATAGGTTTGGGCAATGTCCAGCATACATCACTGTTTCTTGAATTCAGTATTTTATCTGTAGGACTCAGTCTTTTCTATTTTTTTTCTCTTGCTATCATTCAGGGTGCTAAGGAGGCACTTGATTTGGGTATCACTGGCCCAGAAGGAATTGAAATAAGCCGTCCAGAGGAGGTGAGAAAGACTTCCTGTATCCTCTGTCAGCTTGTTTGCTTTTTTTTAAATAGACTCAAAGAATCTTTTAGGATAAAAGATTATATGTCAGAAGTACAAGTGATATCACTTTCTCCATGGGTAATATTTCTATCTGAACACTTCCCAAGGAACAGCTTCCTCCATGCTGAAGCCAAGTTGACCTCAAACTTCCTTGGAAGAAGCAATTGTGGAGAGCCATGCCCCCTCCATTTGATTTTGATTTCAAGGCTCTGAGGAAGGTGATTTAGGCCAAATCTAAATCAGGAGACAGAGAGACCGAAAAGGCCTTAAGATGGGAGAGAAATCCCAAGCTCTGAGCCAAGGGTTCTGAATTCAGGGATTGGGAAATACTTTGGACTCTTCCCAATTAAAAGCCCTATTTTCTCTGCCCTCTGTTTCTCCTCACATATGGTTTTGTAGAGAGTTGGCACAACCCCTTGTCTTAGTTACTTTTTTGTTGCTGTGACTAAATACCTGATGTCCTCAGCTTTAGGGAAGAAAAATTTCATTTTAGCCCACAGTTTCAGAGGGTCACAGTCGACTAAGGGGAGGCCAGCAACAGTGAAAGTACATGGCAGAGGCAGAGGTGGAGGCTGCTCTCCTCACTGTATTGGAAACAGGAAGCCAAGTTCCAGTCAAGTCTAGTCCAGTCCTGTCAGGTCCAAAAAGGAAGGCAGGAAGCAGTATATACCCATCCAGGTCTCCCATCTCAGTGATCCACCCCTTCTGGGTCCAGCCCCAGCGTTCCACCCCTTCCAGGTATAGAAGGTGTGGTAAGCCCCCACCACATGCCATGCCTGTAATCTAATCTACATGCCTGTAATCCAACCTGCCACACACATGGCCTCCACCACACACCCATAATCCATTCCTCCAGATCAGACCACGTCTCCCACTAGCACACAGTTCTATAGACAATCTATAACATCCAAATACATGAGACTCTTGGGGAGACATTCTAGATCCAATCTGCAATAGCCCTGTATGTCTTCCTGTAAGTAATCCTTTTCTGAAGGAGCATTAGGTATATATGCCTTCTGCCCCATGACCTCTTCAAATGTTCTACATTGTTTGTGAGGGAAACTACTCTTCCTTTATTTACAGAGCCTAAGAGGCAGAGTGATTGGTGTTTGGATGACCAGGAAACGGGATGTGTGGTCTCACCATCACTCGTGAGCCAAATTAGCCCACCCTCCTTTTGTCCTGTACTGTCCCAGTCCTCTACTGCCTTGAGTACATGTCTTGTTGGGTACCTCAGAATTGGTAGAGAGAGATGTACGAAATTCCAACAAAGTAAATTCAGAGAGTGGTGCTCGTGAGAGCGGGAGGAGCAGGGTGGACCTGAGGAAAGTGATGTGGGCTCATTTTATTAGGTAGCGAGAGGAAAGCAAGGCTGTGACTGGCGATGGTAACAACAATGACTGACAGCGTCTGCTGGTTAAAGGTTGGGGCCTGAGTCTGCGCCGGGGCAAATTTTGCTCCCCAGAGAACACTGTTGATGTCTAAAGGTCATTTTGATCGTCCCCACCGGGAGGCTTCTAGTGGATACAGGCAAGGGATGCCAGACATCATGTGGTGCTCAGATGGTCCCCACCACAAAGAATTGTCCGGCTGCAAGTGTCAGTAGTGCTGAGGCACAGAAACCCCAAGCAAGGCTGACCTCCAACTTGACACCGGTCCATCTTCTTTACTTCATTCTTGGGTGGCTGTGGAGAGAACACACAAGACAGGGAGGAATAAGACCCTAGGTTTTCATTTGACTTCATCTTGCTGCCTGTTACCTAAGCTCATGGTAGCAGTCAGAAAGGAAATGTCTCCCCTTAGGGGCTCTCACAGTTGGAGTTTGACACCCCCGCCAGGCCTTGCCCTCCAGCCAGTTCCAGTGGGTACTGAGGCCTCTCCTGCTGTGTGTCACTACTCCAGCATTTTCTGTGTTGAGGGCTCTTAGGCAGGTGCAGCTGGCTGATGAAACTTGCTTTTTTTCTGCCCCTTGTTTCTAACAGCTGGAAGCAGAAGCCACTCACCGCGTTATCACCATTGCAAACAGGGTAAGTAGCCAGATCCCTGTTGCTGGGGTGATGTTTTGGTGTCTTGATCTGGGGGCCATCACTATGTGATTTCCAGGACCCCAGTCCTGTATGCTGAATATACACGCTATTCCTAGAGCTCTGGTGTGTGTTCCGTTGGCCCCAGCTCTCTGACCCGCTCCCTTGAGCCAGCTGAAACTGCCGAAACTGAGGTCTATTGCTCAAGTGTAAAGGGCTACCAAGGGAGGTAGGAGAAGAGAGAACACCCCAAGCCTCACCCCAACTGGAATCTGTTTCTTTTGGTGGAAAAAGTAGACTTTTAGCTTACAGAAGCCAATTGAAAGGACTGCTGCCTGGCCATTGTTTTCAAACTTTTTCCTTGGTGTGTTTTAAGATAAAGTCCCAAGGCACTGGTGGAGAGATAGGAACATGTTAGTTAGTGACGGTGCCAGGTGTCCTAGCTTTGATCTTCCCCTAAGACAAGCTTTCAACTATATGTGTGACACTCAGTTACTCTGATCCTCTCTTTCATTATATAAAATTGGAGTGATGGTATCACTTACTTTTCACCGGATGACTAGACCAAAGAAACAAAGGAAGGAAGCCCTTTATAAGTAGTAGGGCTTGTCCAGGCCATTTCTCCTAAACCAGCACTGAAGGGCTTGACTTGCTCAGATAATCTAAACCATCATCTTTCAAACAGTGGTTTTCGAAGTGGTCCTTGGACAAGCTCTGTCAGAATTAGGTGTTCCGAAGCACAGACTCCTGGGCTCAGGCAGAGGCACTGATTTAGACAGTCGGGTGCCCACCAGTCAGTGGACTAGCAACCTTCCCTTACTGTCTGTGATTCCTGTGGATTCTCACACCTGGGACCCTTGTCTCCGGGATGGCCTGGGCTGCCCTCAAGTGTAAGCAAGGATGTGTAGTTTTAGGAATATGGGGCCCTGGTAATACAGAGGCTGTAGGTCAGCCAGCCCCAGAATTGCTCAGTTTTTACAGGCACATCAAACCTCAAGTTTCTGTCTAAATATGTGCGTCCTGTTATAACCTGGATAAACAGCTTCCCATTAGTTCACTGTAGGTTTGGCAGTTGGACAAGGAGCTTATTCCACTGTCATGGCAATAGTTATTTACTACTTTTCGGATAGAGACTTACCCCAGAATAAGGAAAAGTCTAAATAATCAGAAAGTGGCTTCTTGGATTTTAGCTCAAACAAGTGCCCAGGAAGTTAAGCTACAGACTCTGATCACACACCTTAGTAAAGGAAGACCTAACCTATCTGATAATCCAGGTGACCATTTACAGGATCTTGTCTGGTGTAGACTCTGAACGTGGATCCCACTGTGTTTTTGTTCTTCGCCAGGGTATATTCTGGCTGGCGGTAAGGCAGCCTTTTGATTGCAGCCACCATGTTTCAGATAAACAGGATAGAATGCACAACTGTCTCTAGATCATCACATTTATGAACAGGAAATTAAAATAGGGAAAGCAGACCATTTAAATTACAGTCATGGTTATCAGATGGGAGAGAAAGTAAGGTTCAGACTCAACCATCTTTACCTGAGGTTGCTTCTGGGGGGTTGCTTCTCATGTAGGATCAGGTGCGGGGTGCTGCTACCACCTCTTTGCTTTATGTGGGTTCTCAGCCTGCGTCCTGTGCTCTGGCCCCCAGACCTGCCTTTCTGGGATAAGATTGTGGGGAGGGGAGAGCAGTGCAGAGGGAAGTGCTGGTGCAGGGCTGGTTGCACTGGGGTGGTTCTGGTGCTCATCATGCTTATGGGTTGATGCTTCTACTTCCTGGCTTTCCCGGTGTCTAGATTCACTGTCCCATCTACCTGGTGAATGTGTCCAGCATCTCCGCCGGTGATGTTATTGCAGCTGCTAAGATGCAAGGTGAGTCCTTGCACAGTGCATGCTGTTTGACGAGACTAGAGAACTGTGAGGTCCCCTAGTCTGGCACAGTCCCTGCTCGTAAGGCCAGGTCCCCAGGCCACCCTTCTCTTCTCCCTGCTGCTCTCGGCCTCAGAGCACCTGTCCCAGCCTAAGTTCCAACCTGAAGAAGTAAGGTTTTTTTTCCTTCTGCACATTTGTATACATTACAGCTTTATAGAAATGCCTGTCACCTAGCCCAGACCTGTTAAAATTATGTGTTTTAAATTGGCTCATTAATTGTTATCTTTTTTGGTCTCCGTCTTTACTAACTGTTGCCTTGGCAACTAACATAAATCCCAAGCAGTTCCTGTGGGTGTTTTTGTGGGTGTGTATGGAAATCCCTGGAGAAGTCCTAGTGTGGGGGCTGACTTCCCTTTCTAGCCACCTGGAACCTTGTGTCTGAAACCTGAGGGGCACTTGTGTGACCCAGAACTGATCACCTGGCAATACCAGAAGGCTTTGCGTTTGTGTGTAGGGCAGACCAGCACGAAGAGCTGGAAAGGGGCTAGTGATAGGAGAAATACTGTTCTGTGGGTGTAAGTCAGAAGCAAGGGTGCCCTAGTCTTTGCACCGCGTTGAGCCCTAGACCTTTTACCCTGCTTCTTTACCGAAGCCACTCGTAGGTCTTCCTTATGCCATTCCCTGGCCTACGAGAGGAACTTCCTCCGGGGTGCATGCCCGTTCGTCCTTCTCCAAGTCCTATGCAGCAGTTCTCTGGGAGCTTCTCCTGCACGTCTCTGCTCCAGACTGCCCCTCAGCCTGGCATTTGTGTCTTCCCTACTGCCACCGTGCACAAACCCATGCCCCAGCCAAGTCAGACTCTCCACCAATGCTGTCTAGCCTCAGAGACCCACGCCCTTCCATCTGCCTTGCTCATAGTTAGCAGGGACTAGGGAAGTCCCTAGGCTTGAACCCAGCCTGCTATCAAGTGTGTGAGCCTCACCACCCCTTGGGAGGTCACTCCTGTCACTGCCTTCAGCCCCGTGAACTTTGAGAGGAGGGGCTTAGACGAGTGGCTTCCTACCTATGGTTTGATCCTTCTTCTTCCAGGGAAGGTGGTGCTGGCTGAGACCACAACTGCACATGCCACGCTGACAGGCCTGCACTACTACCACCAGGACTGGTCGCATGCAGCCGCCTATGTCACAGTTCCTCCCCTGAGACTGGACACCAACACCTCGACCTACCTCATGAGCCTGCTGGCCAAGTAAGGGGTTTCAGTTGGACGCCACAGACATTAATGGCTCAGGCACATGCCTTGAGATATGCAGGCCCTTATGAAGATGCTCTGGAGCTCAAGAAACACAGCTGAGTAGGCTCAGTTTTGTTGTACCCAAAGGATGCTTGTGTTTGTCTGATCTTCTCAGAGCCCATTAGATAATAGCCATTCATTGGGCTTCTCGGGCCTCTTGATTTGGAGAGCTTCTGAGGTATATGAGGAAAGATGTGCTTAATGCTGTGAACAGTGGTGTATGAGGATTTCTGAGGACGTTGACACCGCGCTGTGGAGCCCAACAGGAAGCGGTGGGTTACCTGGGGTCACCGCCAATACCTGGGGTCCTGTTTCTTCATCTCACTCTCTCACTGCCTCACACCTTTCTCTCTCCTCTTCCCTTTCCCTTTTCTCTCTTTGCCCTGGAACTTTCTGAAGATCTTTTCCCTGCGCCTCTCTAACACCATTTTTTCCCCTTTCTACCCCCAAACTAAAGAAGATGGTTGGGGCTGGAGGAACAGCACAGTGGTTAAAGCGCTTGCCAAGCAAGTTCAAGTCCCTGGGTTTGATTCACTAGCACCAGCTGGGCATGGTGATGCACACCTATAATCCCAGGAGGCTGAGGCAGAAAGATTGTCATGAGTCCAGGGCTAGCCTGGGCTCTATAGTATGTTCAGGACTAGCCTGAGCTACATATCAAGACCCTGTCTTTAAAAATATAAATAAATAAAACAAAAATAACTAGACAAGATAAGCTAATAAAAATAAAAGAAAATGGCTTAATGAACAGTCTGAATGGAACATCATCAGGGAATGGGGTTTTTTTTTTTGTTCCCACTTTTAGCTTCTTTCTTGCCCCAGAGACATTTTGAGGAAAGGCCCTTGTTTCTTCAACAATTAGTTGTTAAAGTCCCATCTGGATTAAAAGTCAGGCTGATCCTTAGTGTCCCCAGCTAAGGTTGGCGGGGGTAGGGTATGGGGAAAATGGCAGGGCTCTCCATACACAGATGTACAGCTTTCCCAGCCTCCAACACTAACAGGAAGCTCATCAGGGCAGCTTATACCTGGACACCTTCCACAATGTTCCAGGGCTTGGCTGTACCTCTGTGGGAGGGTAGGCTGCCGCCTCCCTACCTCCAGCTCGCCCACCCAGAGCTGGAAGCAGGGCATCAGTCCATTCTCTAAGCAAGTGCCCCCTGCCACCACCTCTCTTCTCTTGAAATGCCCTCTTTGACTTGAGGGAGAGGAGTGGGCAGAGGATGTGCCCCTCAGCCCCTGCAAGAGGAGGCAGGGGAGACACCAATGCACAGTCCTGCCAGTGCTTGGCTCTTCTAAGGTGACACGGAGTGGGTCAGGGGGAAGTAACTGGTCCCAAGATGGCTATCTTTATAACAGGACACGTACTTCATCCTGACCTTGGTTTTAGTCCTGGCTGCAAATAGCTAACATACTCTTTCAACATCCCATATGTTAATGACCCAAAGAGAGGCGTGGGAGGTGCCTTTCCATACAGGTAGAGGTGTGGTGCACTGCTGCGCTCAGCAGCAGAATTATGGATGCCGCTGGTGATCAAATATATGGTGAATGTGTAAATTGTAAAAGGTATTACAGTAAAAGACACATTGCCATTAATTCCTCTGAAAACACTCCCATTCACTTCAGATATACTTGCCTCGTCATTCTTGCCACTTTCTGAAACAGTTCTGCAAGTCCTGTGTTGTGAGTGTGTTTACAGATGTGATCAAAACTCCTGTGAGGGCTGCTGCCAAGCAAGGCCCGTCTAGTGGAGAGGGAGGCTCAAGAAAACCTTATGGCATGTCCTCATTCACCTTTTCACAGAATCTGGCACCACGCAGCTTCTGGCTCTTCCCTAAATGACTGTGAAACATCTTGAATCCATTCAGGACTTTGACACAGCCATAGATAGCACAACTAAAGACCCTCATGAATAAGGACTTTCAGAATTGCTTCAGAAAGCAGCAAGAACCATGGGATAAACACATTTGAACTGGGGGTGGGGTGGTATTTTGAGGGGAATAAATGGCACTATGTCTTTTGCTGTAATATTTTTAAACATTTATTATTCACTGTACTTTTGATCATGCCACATATTCTGTCCCATGCTGTGCAGATGGAGACAAATCCAGTGTGTAAAGATGCAAGGGGGAAATGGTAGAATCCACTCTTCATGGTCAGAATTACTTTCCTTGGGAGAAAAAAAAGCTCCCTTATGAACAGTCGTCAAGAACCTACTGTAATAATCTGGGCTCAATTCCACAGTTATGGGATCTTTGGAAATACATCTGCTTGCTACAAGCAAATTTATCGAAAGAACAAAAAGATAATAAATGTCCTAAACCACCCAAATTATAGGGTTCAACCCCAAGTAAATTCAAATATGGAAAAAGTATTATTAATTAAAAAGCTTAAGTTTTTAAATCTGATAATTTTGTCTCACTTATTGTAATTGGTCAAATAAATTATATTTATTTGTTTATGTAGAACTTCATGTGTTAAAAGGATAGAACAAATCTTTTAATTAATGAACATTGTAAGTGTGTGCCATTTTATAGGATTTAGAGCATAATCTTAACATTTTAATTATTTAGAGTAGTTCATGATTCCTAGAATTTTCCATTTATAACATATCATTGATATAATATGTATGGTGCAAAATACTTACTAAAAAAACCCCTCAAATGTCAATTATCATTCCTGTAAGAGAATCTGATCTGCTCCACTCTTACCCAAATAAGGATCAGCCCTTTATTTAAAAATTAGGCTTCTTAAAGGGACCAAATTTTTTTTATTTGAACATGTAAGATTTTAAAGTACATCTCTGACAAAGCCAGTCATGTTTTAAACTTTCAAGAGTTCAGATGGGTGGTTCTTTCTTTCTCCCAGGTTCGGTGCAGCTCTAGCAGACCTCAGAAGCCCTTCTGGAGAATAACCACATTCGTTTGCACTTGTTCAGTGGCAGCTGTTTGTGTGGGTGCCTTTAAGAAAGTTGGGTGTGCTGTAGGACTTGCTGTTTAAAGAACAGGAGCTGAGCCTGTGCTGCAGTGTCCCTGGCTCTGTGATGGAGACCTCCTGATCCATACTGGGTGTCTGGAGGCCCCTGAGGAGACTGTAGAACCCTGGAGATTCTATCGTCTCTTGGGGGTTCAGCAGGTGCAGGAGGCGTGGGAAGACAGGGGCTTTAGAACAACACCCTCTGCCCTGTGGAGGGGCCTTCCACTGTTTGCACAGCCTAGGCCATAGAAAGAGCTGCCGTCCTCTGTGGGTTTGGTCAAGAACATTAGCTATTTGACAAGAGCTGTGACTGGGAAACGCTGCATGCCCCAGAGGAAACAGCCCATTAAGAACAGCACGAGATGGCTTTGCTCCCCCTTCCCCTGCTGAGTGGTCAGCTTGGGTGACCTGCATGTGTCTCCTGTGGGGAAAAATGAGACTTCTGTCACCTGACCCTCGGTGCGGGGGATGGCGGGGTGCTGTGTCCTCCCGGAAGTTGTCACTGACTTTCCATGACTCTTTCTGCTCTGTCCAGAGCCCTTTCTACCCTCGCAGGCATTTCCCCGAGGCTGCATGGGTATTCTGTCCTGCCTCTGGGCTGGCTAATTGCTCCCTCCATGGACACAGGGTCTGCCATCATGCGCTCTCGCACACCATCCTTCGTGAGTCTTAGCTAGCCTGGGGACCCATGGAGGGCCTGGCTGTGCCTTAGCCACCCGCACCCTTGATAACCCTGTGAGGACCATGGGCATGAGTGATGAACCGATCCACCTGCAGACCACAGGCTTGTTAGGTCAGACTGCTCTTCTTGTCTTGTGCCTCCTTCCTTTCTGGGCTGCATTTAAGACTATAGCCCTAAGCACCTGTTGCCATTAGGAGCTGGTGGGGGTCAGGAATTACATGTGATTCCATAGCAGTAAAACCATCTCACTTTAGCTAAACTCGAAGTTCAGTTGTTCTCTGCCCAATGCCTTGAAAAGCCCCATCCCAAAGGCTGTCACCAAAGCCTCCTGTGTACACTCTGAACGTGTTCCCACTCGGCAGGTGAGTGAGCTGAGGTTCAACTGAGGTTCAAGATCTAGTAGCTTAATAGAGGCCACACAGCTACCAAGTGGAGAGGCAGGACTGAAGTCAGCTTCAGCTGGCTCTGGAGCCCGAGCTTTCCCTCTGTATCTGCCCCACCCTCTGGGGTTCCGCACTGCCCCCCTCACTAGTCACTTCGTTCTCTCTCCCCAGTGACACCCTGAACATTGTGGCATCAGATCACCGGCCATTCACCACGAAGCAGAAAGCTATGGGCAAAGAGGACTTCACTAAAATCCCTCACGGGGTGAGCGGCGTGCAGGACCGCATGAGCGTCATCTGGGAGCGAGGAGTGGTATGTGTCCCAGATCCTGCCCGCCTGCTCGGCTCACAGTGAAAGCTCTGCTCTGAGAGTCCTGCCAAAGATTTTGGGAGGGTGGTCCAACCACAGCTTCTCATTTCACTCAAAAATAAGATAGAAGTTGGGTGTGTAGTTCAGAGGTAGAGCATGAACTTACCGGGCACCAAGCCCTGGGCTCCTTCCTCAGCACCAAAACCCAAACAAAACAAAAAGGCTTTCTTTTCTCTGTGCCTTGGTTACAAAGATATCTGTTACAGAGATTTGAAAAATGCCAAAAAGTAAAAAAAAAAAAAAAAATTCATGCCTAGAAATTCAAGTATGTTGACGTGTTTCTTTCTAGTTCCATGCATCATGTACTGTATATTGATAACTGGGCTCATCTTTCTTTTTCTTCAATATAATATGTATATATGTATCTTGGATGTCTTTTTGCATCAGCAAATAGTCTTTTTAAAAAATCTTCAGCTAGATGTGGTAGCTGTAATCTCAGTACTTTGGGAGGCTGAGGCAGAACAATCTCAAGTTTTAAGCCCAGCCAGAGCAACTTAAAACTTAGAGAAGCCTTGTCTCAAAGTTTTCAAAAATGAAAAGACAAAAAGATGTGGGAATGGAGCACAATGTGAAGGCTCTGGATTCAAATTCCAGTAGCCATCCCCCCTCTAAAAAGGTTCTTTGACAGCTGAGTGATATTCCCTCCAACGGATGTGCCATATGTGATGCTTTCCGGTTTTCCAAACTTTTGCTTATTTTGTTCATGAATATATGTTAGCATCTCTCAATACTTCCTTAGGACCATTCCTTGAAGTGGATTTCTGGTCCAAGAACATTTTTGAAGCTTTGGGTATTTTTTGTCTATTTACATTTCAAAAAAGATGGGAACTGGGACTTCATTTGAATAACACCTGTTCTGCCCATAAAGAATAATTATTTTTGGTCTTGATCTATCACAGATTAGACTCAATACAGATTATGAGCCCCAACAAGATTTTGAAGTCCTTAACAGTAAGGACCAGCTCAGAGAAGGGCCATAGATTGCTCAGGACATACCCCTGGAAGAGTATCCACGCAGCTCTCCAGGAGGGTGGGTGGGATGGTAAGATGCTTTTTGAGAGCACTGAATATACACTTGTCCTTGTCAGGCATGGTTTTATTTTTCATGGTTTCTATTATTCACAGTCAACCTTGATCTGAAAATATTAATGGAAAACTCCAGGAATAAATCATTCATAAGTTTGAAATAACTTTTATTCTACTTTATCAGTATAGTTGTTGTTTTTAATCTTTTACGCTTCCTAGTTTGTAAATTAAACCTCTCTGTGTCGGTACAGATGTATAGGAAAAAGCTGTCTATGTAGGACTCAGTACTGTCTGCATACTTGAGCCTCTACTGGAGCCTTGAAACGTGTCCCCCAAAGATAAGGGGGATCTGAACCATTTCGTAGATGAAGGGAGGCCCTGACTCGTCCCTAGTGAGTGTGTGAGTAGACCATCAGAAGGCGTTTTTATAGTAGGTGGGCAGCCTTCTGTCACAGACCTCCTGCCATTGCTGCCAGATGAGGGAGAAAGGAGTAAGGTACTTACAGGACCAAGCATGGCAGCTGGCCCATCTGAGGACAGACCACGATGAGAGGCACCTGCCCAGAGCCTGGTTGACTTGAGCCTTCCACAATATTTCAGGTTGGAGGAAAGATGGACGAGAACCGTTTTGTGGCCGTTACCAGTTCCAACGCAGCTAAGATCCTCAACCTGTATCCGCGCAAGGGCCGTATCATCCCGGGAGCCGATGCTGATGTGGTGGTGTGGGACCCAGAAGCCACAAAGTAAAATTCGCTGCTAGTCTCCAGGGCTAGAGGGGCTTGAACTTTGAAGAACTTGTATTACAGACATAGACTCTTGGCACCACTAGCATTAAGAAGTGTGGCCCTAGCTTGCTGATAACTTTTTTTCTCCCGCTGCCCTCGCAAGCTCTTTCCTTTTTGCGTGTGATGTCTCTTCTCTTCTTATAAGGAGACCAGTTAGATTGGATTAAGGCCCACTGTGTGAGCTCATTTTACTTTACTTATCTCTCCAACAGCTCTGTCTCCAAATATGGTCTGGTCACATTCTGAACATGATGGCCACTTGAGGGTTAGGGCTTCAATATACAAAGTTTGAGAGGACACAGTTCAGCCCATAACAACCCACCTTTGGGGACCATCCCTCCCACTGGGTGTCATCCCTTTCTGCCAAACTGCGACATGATTCCCTCTTCTCAGAGCTTTCTCTCCTACCCTCATTCCCACCAGGACCATCTCTGCGAGCACCCAGGTGCAGGGGGGAGACTTCAACCTGTATGAGAACATGCGCTGCCATGGTGTGCCACTGGTCACCATCAGCCGGGGGCGCGTGGTGTATGAGAATGGCGTCTTCATGTGTGCCGAGGGTACTGGCAAGTTCTGTCCACTGCGCTCCTTTCCAGACACTGTCTACAAGAAATTGGTCCAGAGAGAGAAGGTATGGTGCAGAGGGGTGAAAAATGTATGGGAAAAGGTTGGAGCCCTCAACCTTTGAAATCTCAAAGATGTTGTTTTCTCTGTCTTCCTGCCAATTCTGTTGCCATATATCCAGGGTTGAGAGTGGAGTGTGGGGCTGGGCAAGGGGATACTGAAGTCAGGAAATGCTGGTTTCCATTCCACATCTTCCATTATCAGATAGAATTTAAATGAGAAGCAATGAGGAATCTTGAGCCCCCCAGAGCCCAGGGGAATTGATGCCTGGGAATGCGGGATGTCTCTTGATAATTGGGCTTGGGGGCCCTGAAATAATGACTAGTACTTGATTCCCTCCCTTCTTGCTGTAAGCTAAGGGGGAGTAGAAACTAGTATTTGGGAAGCCATCATCAAAGCCTAATAGTAAGCAGGCACGTTAGCATCCGAAGACCAAAGGCTGCTTCAAAGACCCTAGGCTGTTCATGTGTATTGATGTCACTGAACCCTTCTCTCCCAGAGGCCAACACGAGAAGAAACTCCAAGCCAAGTCTGCTGTGGGGAAGCAAACTCGGGTGCCAGAAACGAAAAGGCATGACATTAGTTATCACAGAGTGGAATCAAAATACAAACCCAGGGTCTGTAGCTCAAGCAGATGAATGGTCTGTTCTCCAAAGTACTCCCCAGACATGACAGTGAGCAGGAGACCTCAGCTGGCACTCTGGAGGAGGTACCAGGAAGAGCTGGGAGAGCAGTGTGACCATTCGTGAGATTGTCTTAACAAAGAAAGGCTATACTCAGAACACACAGAAAATAACAAGGGTGCATGAGGATATGGAAAAACTGGAGCTGTCCTGCATTGTTGGAAGGAGTGTGAAATGATGTCACTGCTATGGAAAACAGTTTGGTATTTTCTTAAAAAGTTAAATCTAGAGTTAGCATAGGACCCAGCAGTTCCACTCTTGGGTATATATAGCCAAGGGAAATGAAAACATGTCACACAAAAACATGTATGTGATTGTTATTAGTAACACTATTGATAAAGGCTGGAAAGTGGAAGCAACCTGATATTCATTAACTCATGAAGGATAAGCCAATTGTGATATGAACAGATATTCGGTGGAATAGTCACCATAAGAAGAAATATGATACTGGTAGGCGCTGCATACAACATGGATGAGTCTTCAAACCATATTCAGTGAGAGATATAAAGGCAACGTGTTGTGTGATTCCACTTGCTGAGATGTCCGGAGCAACACTTGCACAGACAGGAAGTACATTGTGGTTGTTCAGGCTAGGACAAGAGGAGAATGAAGAGCGATTGCTAGGGGGTGTGAAGTTTATTTTGTGAGTAGTGTAGATGTTTTGGAATGAGACAGTACCCATGGTGGCACAACCTCGTGAATGGACTAAAATTTACTGAATGGTAGACTTTAAAGTTGTCTCAATTTGAAAAATTGGTTATCTCTCAGTTTGAAAGAAATATATTGACAACAGCCTGTGGTGATCCCTAAAAAGATATTAATCATCAGGAATTAGGATGGAGAGAGAGCAGGGCAAGTGTGTCAGACTTTTAGGAGCCAGCATCTCAAGACCTAAGATAGATGCCAGTTCCTGGGGACCGCCTGCTGGGCCACATGGTAAGGGGCACCAGCCCCAAGCCAAAAGAGGACACCCACTCAGAACTCATGGTCAGAGTTAATGACCACCACAAGAAGGAACAGTTTGAGGAAAAGGCACAAACCGAGTGATTTGCAGTATATACCAAGGGATGGAATCCCACCTGCCGTGGAGGTGCTTAGGTCCCATGTTCCCAGGAGAACTGCATAGGGAACCTGGTTTCTGAGGATTTTCTTGCAGTCCCAAAGATGCAACCTATGACCCAAGACCTTACAGAAATGAGTTAGTGGCCGTGTGAGGTTGTACTCAGATTGCTCATGGTGTATGCTCTCAGTCAAGAGAACATGAATTTCCACCATGGGTGGGATGGGAGGGTGGAATTTGCTTTGTCAGCCCAGCAGATGGCCTGCTGTGGGAAGACCACATCCACGCTTTTGAACAATACTGTCTTTCCTCCACTTTGACCTTGGCACTGTAGTGAAGCTGCCAATTTCTGATTTCCAGACTATCAGCTATGGGGGACATGGGACTGTGGCCTGAGCTCACCTCATCAGAGAACCTCCCAAGGAACTTGCCAAAGGCCCCTGGAGCAGAAAACCCCTCAGTGGCACCTACCACAGCAGCCCAAGGGCTGCAGGGAGCCATCTTCTCTCATGAAAAGCTGAGAAACCAGAGTTCCCTGCTCTCCCATGCTGGGGCTCGTAACTTCTAGGAAGATAATGGGCTTTGAAGCAGATGAGATTTCTCTTGTAAAACACAGCATAGGAAATTGGGAGAAGTCAAACGATAACAGGAAGAGTATTTTATTAAGGGTAAAAATAGGGTAAAAGATCGAGAGGGTATTTTATTTAAAAAGAAGCAGGTTTAGGAGAAGGCCAGATCGGAAGGCTGAGAATCAGTTAGAAATAGAATGTCACCCAGAGATCATGTGCTGTCTTACAGTGTTGGACAGCAAGGCCCAGGGTTAGCCTTGTAACCTGGCCCCACTGTTTACATCTGTATGACCTTGGGCAAATTGCTTGACTCCTTTGGGCTTTAGCTGCCACATCAGTAATTATAGTACTTCCTCTTCCTCATGAAGTCTAGTGAGAATTAAATATGTTAATACATGTAAAGTCCTTAGAACAGTATGTAGGTGACTAATAACTATTGGCCTTTAGTACTCTTTCCCCCTTAAAAAGGCGAAACATACAAGGACACAGGGTGATGGGGAAAACTTAGGAAAAACTTTCCAGTGAACAGAGTGGGGCTGATAGAAATTCAGCTGAGAGATCCTTTACCTAACGCACTTCTAATGACAGCGGCAGGTCCTCAGGAAGAAGCCAGTTCTAGTCCACGTCGTCTGTCACAGTCCTTTGATAACAGAACTCAGGGATGCAGATGAAGAAAATCATCACAGACCCTCACTTTTTCAAAAATTTGCAAATAAGCAACCCCTAGAGAAAAGACTTCAAGGAAGAGAACAGTCTGGTGCAGGGCTCCAAGTTCACGATTTGGGATCCCAGACCCCAAAGTACACACTCATAAAAGCCCGTCTTAGGCTGGAGTAATGGCTTAGGGGTTAAATCGCTTGCCTAGCAAGTGCTTTGACAAACACTAAGTACCGAGTTCGAATCCCCAGCACCACATAAGCTGGGCATGGTGGCACACGCCTGTAATCCCAGCACTGAGGCAGGAGGATTGCTGTGAGTCCAGCCTGGTCTCCATAGTGAGTTCAGAACCAGCCTGGGCTACAGAGTGAGACCTTATCTCAAAAAATAAAATAAAATAAAAGCCTGTCTCGATCACTTTCTCATCACTGAGACAAAGTACCTGACAGCCACGACTTAGAGAGAAAAGGTTTACTTGGCTCAGTTTCAGTGAGTTTAGTCTCTGGTGGCTGGCTCCAAGGCAGAGCAACATGGCAGAAGGAAGCTGTCCGCACCGGGGCAGCCAGGAAGCAGGAAAGGGGCAAGAGTGCACCCTTCCAGGTCACTTTTCCAGCCCCCTGGTAACCCCCAGTGGCCCCCAGGCCCCACCTCCTGACTACACACTCAGCTGCTGAGTCCATCAGTGGGTGAACCAGCGGGTGGCATGTAGCACCCCGCAATCCACCTTTTAAACTCCAGTCTTCTGGGGAGTCATTTTAGATCTAAACCATAAAGTCCCAAACCTTTCAGACCAGCGTGATGTTCTGGGGGTGGAGCCTAACTGTAGACTTACTGTCAGAGAAGGAGGAGCCTGTTGTTTCTCTAATTTGCTGTTGCAAGTGAGGCCTCATCCCTGAGGGATGCTGGGCGGAGGTGGCTTCTGCTGCTCCTTCAGACCCTGTGCACGTGCTCCGTCAGCCGTCCCCTCCACAGTGGCACTTGTTTGTGTGGTGAGGCATAGGAAGGGCCCGGACCAAAGCAGTTCTAAGAGCTTTACATGTACCACGTCATTGGATCTCTTAACAACTCTCAGATGAGATACAACTATTATCCTAGTTTTACAAATAAGAAAATAGGGAAAGAGAGACTAAGTAACTTGCACAAGATCACACAGCTTGGTTGCTGAATATAGCTCTTAATCCTGATCCCTTTTTAAGGATAGAAGTAACCAGTATTGCCACTAATGCCACCGCTGTTCCCACAAAGTTACCAGACAGCAACAGAAGGCATGGACTCGTAGGAAGTTGGCATTGAAGGGACAATATTGCCCTGTGTGCGGGGTGTCTCTAAGGCTGAGGACTTGAGAAGTCCACTGCTAGACTATCCTGTTAGAGATTCTGCTCATGCTGAAGGCAGCCATGGGCACCACCTCCACACACGGGCAAATGCCCTCACAACACGTGCTAGTTCAAGGCACCGGGGCTAGAGGCATAAGTGGCCCATCTGTCAGGGAGGGTGCTGTGGCTCTCCTGGCTCTGATCCTGCCGTCTTTTCCCTTTATCAGACCTTAAAGGTGAGGGGTGTGGACCGTACTCCTTACCTGGGGGATGTTGCAGTTGTTGTGCATCCTGGGAAAAAAGAGATGGGAACGCCACTGGCAGACACTCCTACACGGCCGGTCACCCGACACGGAGGCATGCGAGACCTTCATGAATCCAGCTTCAGCCTCTCTGGTAAGGGCAAAGGCATGGCGGGACCGACAGAATGGAGGGAGTCCTCCTGCTGCTCCTCCCATGCCCTATGGCAAATCCTGGACCCGCCTTTAGGAACATGCAGATATTAAGTGGGGACAGCAGAAATCACTGGCTATGCTGACATGCCATGGCCCACCTGGGACTTTCCTTGTGAGTATTAAGGATATTTTTGTCCCTGAAACATAGTGCCCTGCACATAGAGGATGACCCGGGCACAGAGGAATTAGCCCTCATCTTGGTTCATGGACCTGTCCCCTTTGTCCCTTCCCTCTGAGATCTCTTCAGAGAAGACAGGGCCTGGGGACTTGAGGAATGGCTCAGTGGTTAAAGCACTTGCTAGGCTAAGTACCTAAGTTCAAATCCCCAGCACCACATAAGCAGGGCATGGTGGTGCATGCCTGTAATCCCAGCATCAGGAGGCTGAAGCAGGAGGATTGCTGTGAGTCCAAGGCCAGCCTGGGCTCCATAGTGAGTTCAGAACCAGCCTGGACTACAGAGTGAGACCTTGTCTCGAGACAAAAACAAAACAAAACAAAACAAAACAAAACCTGGTGATGCAGTTGTGGCCCAGCCTTCCTGTAGAAGGCACTCAGCTGCAGCGCACACTGGGCTTCTGATCATGCTAGAACATGCATGAGACAACTTCCAGAACTGCTTCAGAAAGTAGCAAGAATGTGGAGACAGGTGTGTTTGAAAGGGAAAGGGGAAGGTTTTGAGGAAGGCTAATGGCAGTTTGTCTTTTAATACAATAAATGAAATATAAAACTAGGTTTTGATCATCCCGTGTGTGTGTGTGTGTGTGTGTGTGTGTGTGTGTGTGTGTGTGTATGTGTGTGTTTCATTAAGTGAAATATTTTTCTCTTTTAACTCTGACTTTCAGTTTCTTTCCTTCTCTGTCACTCTGGTACATCTGCAGAATTTCTGTATTCCTTGGACATGTCCTGTCCCCGTTCTTTATATTTATTTATTTATGTTGAGGTAGATTCTTGCTCTGTGATCCAGGCTGGTCCTGAACTCACTATTAGCCCAGGCTGGCCTTGAATTCACAGCAGTCCTTCTGCCTCAGCCTCCTGACTGCTTCACCACACCAAGCCATTATATGGTCCTGGGTGATCAAAGCTGGGGCCTCCTGCTTCCTCGCATTCTCATCACTGAGTTATGCTCCCAGCCCAGCCTGTCCCCATTCTTAATGCCAGAATCTTCTGCCCGTGCCCTGGGCTTCTATAGGCCTTGCTGTCTTTGCACAGGGAGCTTGTTGTCAACAGCACAAACCCTGGTGCTCTGCAGTACTTGGGAGAGATCATTGCCTGCAAAGAGGTAACCCTTTTGGAAACATCAGCAGAGGCAGGGAGATGCCTTGGTTCTCCAGGCATGTCCAGGGTGTCACCACCATTTGAAGGGGACAGAGCCCAAGTCTCCCTGCCTGCAGCTGAGTGGCCGTCAGGTTCAACCCAGAGAGAGACATTGAGTGAGAGCTGTGCCGGGGTAGGGACAGCAAGAGGAGCCAGTCAGGTCCTGGAGTTGGGAGCACCAGAGATTAAGAGGCTGGACAGAAACCATCACAGTATGAGGGGCAGTGGCCAGGCCTGCAGGCCGGGGAGAGGATGTGCCTGCTGGAGTCCCCCTGTGCCCACCTTCACACAGGGGGACTGGCAGAGACATGCTGACCCATTGGAGATGCTGGTGGCCCCCGGGGAGGGGTCTTCTCCCACTCACTCATCTCAAGGGCCACGGCCACTGCCACCAGTGCCAGAACGCGAGTGCCAGAAATGAAAATGGGGTATGTGTCTAGGAGGGCTGGACACACTCAGTCTGGCCAGACCACCAGGTGAGTTCTATCAGCACTGCCTGGGTACTCTGCCTGTAGCACTTAGCCAGTGACCTGTTCTCCTCCCACCCAAGAGCCACAACTGGGCAGATCTCTGCTTAGACATCGCAGACTACCTCAGACAGCCTGCCACTCACCCTCCAGCCTAAGTCTTGGCTGTTCTAGATGGGACAGGCTAAAGAATACCCCCACTCTGCTCTTTGGGGCACTAGACCCACCCTTTCTAAGTCGGTCTTGGGATTTCAAAGTGTGGAGCCCTGGGGTGTCATTCAGTGGCGTACCCTCCCTTTCCCTGCCTTGCCTGCTCACCAAGGCACCTGTACAGCGGCTCAGTGCAAACAGGCTGACCTGTGCTTGGCACGCAGGGTGAGAGCCCTTTGGGAGCAGTGAGGTGGCCTGTGACTAAGTAGGACAGTTAATAAAGTAGGCTCTGAATCAGCAAGATACAGGTTCCTATCCAGGCTTTTCCCTTCCACACCGTAACACGGGTAAGTTGCTTCATGTTGCTGGGCTTCAGTCTCCTCATCCCATAAAATGGGATGGAGCTGTCATGAGGACCCAGTGACATAATACCCGTGGGAGCCCCTGCGTATGGTGAGCCTCCCATCAGTGGCAGCTGTGGCCTGCTAGCAGGAGGAGCAGCCTGGCTCACTTTGTGCTTCCTTTCCCCACAGGTTCTCAGATTGATGACCATGTCCCAAAGCGAGCCTCTGCTCGGATCCTCGCACCTCCTGGAGGCAGGTCGAGTGGCATCTGGTAAAGGCACTGACCGGCCCCTGCAAACAAGGATACACCGCTGCCACCTGCCTGTGCACCTTCCTGCCACCCCTGCAGGGGGCAGGAGAGAGGCTAGGCTGGGCAGCGCACCGCCTGCGGGGGGAGGGGGGGGCAGGACCAGGGGAGTTCTCCCAACGCCTGAACGCCTGAACGTGATTCACTGGGCTTCGAGCCACCCCCAACAGGCACTTTGAGCTGTCCCTCCTGCTGTGCTCCTCTCCTGCCTTGGCCCCAGGTGGGCTTCTCTGGGCCCCAGAAGCCCACACTATGCACAGAGCCCGATGCATAGCGCCTGACCCTGCCCCTTCTCGCACCACTGCCTCCTGTGCTGGCTCTTGGAAGGCCCAGACTTTAGTGCCCCGGCTCTGGCTGCCCGGCCAAGTGTCCAGAGCACTTTAACAGATGTGTTTTGTAAGTAAAGGCCTCCCTTTCCCACCCCCTTAGACCCTGCAGTGACATTTCCCAAGTCAGACAGGTGTTAGCTTCCCAGTCATGTCCAGGACATCCCAGCTGTCCTGACTCACCTCTGGCCCTGTGTGGGTCCAGTCAGGACACCCAGAGGTGGGTGTGATTGGGACACCCTGTGCCCTTTGCCAGCCTCTTTCCACTCACACACCCACACCCTCCAGGAGTACCAGGCCCAGGAGCGTAGCTGGGTAGGGGTGTGAGGCTGGTGCCAGGTGCGTGTAAATGGTTTTGTTTTGCACGTTTGGTTTGCGCAGTGGTTTGACTTGTTTGTGCATCCTGTGGAAAATAACGGTGCTTCGTGTCACTAGCATAGCATAGAAACAGGAATAGATGTGGTCTGTAGGAGATGCTGCACTCGCCACCAACCAGACAGCACAGGGCAGAAGTGGAGGGGCTGGCTGGCCTTGCAGGCCCTCTTCTGCCACCCGGGGTCCTTCAGCTACCAGCAACCCTGGGCCAGGCCCTCCCTCCCCACCTAGTTGGTTTTCCTTCATTCTGACAGGGGGCCTGAATGCTGGGCCTGGGGACTTGCAGGCAGCAGGGTGTTTCTTTCATCCCTGCCCCTGGTCATTCCCAACACTAACCCCACATACAAACACACGCACACACATGCACATACACCCACACATAGAGCTTCCTGTGACTTCTCTCCTGCTGCTGGAGGCCTAGCCACTCCCCCTGTGTGATTGGCAAGGGGCCTCATGCCTGCTGAGAGAGGGGGGAGTGGGTATAGGCTGGTCAGATAGCAGGGGCCAGGAAGGCTGATTCCAGCCTGCAGGGCGTGGCTGTAGAACTAGCATCACTGCACAGGTGCTGTGCTGTCCTGTGGCCAGTGCCACACCCTCTGTAGCTGGTGGCTTCATCTCCTCCCATGTCCGGTTGGGCCTTCCCTTCCTCCAGAGCTCCTCAGAGGTTCCGGTAGGAACCCTGGAAACCGGCTGATCTCCGTCCACCCAAGGCAGTCTGGGAAGTGGTTCAGTCACCTGCCCTTCATATGCCTCGATTCCCTTCGGGGAAGTGATTTCCCGTCACACCATTGGTCTGAGCACCCCAAGCTTGCAGAAGGCCCCTAGACTCTTGGTTGATAGTCTTACTTTGCCTATCACTGCAGTGCTTTTTGTGTATCACAGTGCTTCCATATGCAATCTCTCGTTTGCTCCTCATGACGGTGGAGCATGTATTCTTCCCATTTTTCAGATGTGGGAACCGAGTCACAGAAGGCTTAGACCCTCTGGCCCCAGTATCCATGACTGCTCTTATGACACTGGCTGTATAGCCTTGCTGTGGAGAGAAGGTGTGGGGTGATGGCTATTGTTGATCCCACAAAGAGCATAACCAATTAGAAGACTCACTCCCCAGTAGGCATCCCGCTATGTTTTGCACAAATAGATTCTTTGCAACTTGGTTGTAAATTAACATATATTCTTGGTTTGAGCCGGAACTAGAAACATGTTAGGGGCTTCCCATGTCGCTTGAGCTGCACCCACATCTTTGTTCGCTCCCAGCGTCCTCACATAGGAGCCGAGAGGACAGAGATGATAACCAGGGAGCAGAGGCAGCCGTGGGATAATAAGTAGGGACCAGGACCTAAGAAAGCCACCATGGATAAGGGAAACCATGACATTGACCCCTGGGTACAATGCATGTCATCTTTATCCCTTTCAGCCCTTGCTAGGTCAAGGCCTTGGGCAGATGCCAAAGAGCCAAGCGGTGGTGGGACCAGCTGGGCAGAGCACCCTGCTTGGGCTAGCAAAGCTTTACCTTCTCTGAGTGCCTCCACCTGAGAGATGCATGACCCAGGGTGCTGGGAGACCACATCTTGAGGGGCCCACGGTGGGCCTTCCACTTCATCCGCCCCCACCCTCCATAGACCCTACCCATGCCCAGGAGTTTCTAAGTGGAAATCAGAAGGAGATTCAAGGAGCCAGATGAAGCATCCCCACACCCACCCTGCCCCGTGCAGAGCTCCAGCCAGCTCCATCGCCAGCCTCGCTGGCCACTGGCTGGGACTGA
The DNA here is from genome assembly GCA_004027205.1 of Ctenodactylus gundi. Classification (NCBI taxonomy): domain Eukaryota; kingdom Metazoa; phylum Chordata; class Mammalia; order Rodentia; family Ctenodactylidae; genus Ctenodactylus; species Ctenodactylus gundi. Next base: position 60,874 of record PVKB01002971.1, read on the forward strand.
ATGGTCTCTGGTTGCATCGAATGCAGCTCTCACATTGGTCTTGTACTTGCTGAATAAATACTGTTGTTCTTGCCTTAGCTGCTCTCTAGGTTTGTGGGGTTAAGTTGCCAGAAAATTGTGCTACTGTGTGTGCGTGCGTGTGCGTGTGTGTAGTGCTAGGAGTCACAGTAGGCCTCTGTCAAGCCAATGCCATGATGAGGACTTTCCCGTGCTGACCCAGAAGCCACAGAACTACATGGAAAACCAAACCCCCTGCAGCTGCTGAGGCAGCAGCCACAACCCGGGGTTGGGATGGAGCCTCCAGCACCCAAGTGACTTCCTCACTCTTCTGTATGTCATGGTGCTAAGATTGTGTCAACCCCAGACGACACATGGTCCTGTGCTTTGGCCACCATTTGAGGCAAAAACAAAACAGCCCAACACGTTGTGTTCTGGTGCAGGTTTGTATTAAACTGTAGCTACTTCTCACTTGGTCTCTGTTGTATTTATTCAAAGAAGGAGTTTGGCAGGGGTCAGGCTTCTGTGGCCAGGAAACTCAGCTTCGATCCATCACTCCTGTCTAGCTCACTGCGGGACTTGAACAGTTTGGATATTTAAAAAGAAAAGTTATTAGACCTCTCTCTCTCATGCCTAGAATTTTGGATGTGAACAAAACCAAGGTTTTTGGCGATGAGTTTCCCAGGACATGTCCAGTTGTAAACTCAAACTAATGAATGATTGAAGTTGTTGCTTCTAAAACTGTGGTGTCACTTGTACATTTTTCTTAACCCTCAAAGACAAAACCCTAATGAGGGAATTTTAGGTAGTGTGGGGGAAATTAGCATCCCGTTTGAGAGTACGGCACAATTTGATAAACTGTCTAAAGTCCCTTGTGTCCTGCTGGAAAAGCTTCGTGAAAGCCACACATTTGACAGGCAGTGCGTATGGTGTCAGGCAGCCAGCAGAGAAAGCTAAGAGAAAGGACTTGGGAAGATACTTGCTACCTTAGTTTATGTAGCTGCACAACGGGAGCGCAGATTCAGACTTTAAAATAAGGCTTGATCATTTAGAAGAGTCTGCATTTATGGAAGGCCAGGGCCAGCAGCAGCAAAGCAGCCTCGCTTTCCTAATTTTCACATGCGGTACTGCTAAACTAAGAACTTTGCCTTGCAGGAAAAGGCTCATAGCAGCCTAGGTACAAAGAAAAAACTTCAGCCAGGCAGGTGCCACACAGGACTGTAGTTGCATCTACTTAGGAGGGTAGAGTAGAAGAATCACAAGTTCAGGACTAAATGGGGCAACTTACCAAGACCTTGTCTCAAAATAGATAAACTAAAAGTAAAAGGGCTAAGGATGTATTAATTGCTCAGTGCCCCTGGATTCAATCCCTAGTACACAGAAACAGAAAACAGTGATACAGAGAGTGGCTATTATAGTCCTAATTTTGTTTTTATTTGTTTTAAGACAGGGTCTTGCTGGTCCTGAGCTCAGTATGTTGCTGGCCTCAAACTCACAGCAATTCTCTCAGCTGCTAATTAATAAAAGCCCTTTAACAGTGTTTCCAATAACTCATTTTTTAAAAAATGAGTTATACCAAGATTTGGTTTTAAAACATTTCAGTTTTATGCTTTACACAAATATACTCATTTTGTATGAGTACAATCTTTCTGGTTAAAATGTGATGTATTGAGGATTTTCCTTAAAATATAAATTATGGTTTTTTACTGTAATAAGCAAATCATTTTGAAACCCTGAGATCTCTGACAGATTGATTGTATGGTTATGTCAATTACAGCTCTCCAAGCCCCTGTATGGGGACACAGCCTTTCCCTATAAATCCAATATCACTTCACAGTGAAAACAGATGCATAGTTATGCATATTTCAGTTGATCTTCTAATCAACACTTCTTTTTTAGTTGGGTCCCTTGGCTTTGTTTGGCTGGGGATAGAACTCAGGGCCTTCACACTGAGCTGCATCCTCAACCCATTTTTGATTGATTTTGAGATAGGTCTTACTAAGTGATTAAGTTTTACAGGCTGGTCTCGATCTTGCGATCCTCCTAGTATTACAGGCTTGTGCCAACAGGCCTGGGTTTTATGGGAATTTTTGATTGTAAACTGTCCTCTGGAATTTTCCTGTCCAGGTTAACCCTGAAGGAAGTTTCTCCTCTTTAATAGTTCCCAGCCATGCTGAGTTTCAAGGCAGTGGAGGAGTTCATTTCAGCAACAGGGACTTCCTGTAACAGTCTGATCCTATCAGTGCTGAGGACCCAGAAGCCCCTGGAAAACAACTTCTAGGGAGGACCATGGTGATACTCTTGAGTGTCAGTGCCTTGAGGTCCTGCTGTGTCCAGTGACCATCTGATGGAAGTCCTGGGATCCAAGAAGAGGAAATCTAGTGGCTCCATCAAGGACACCTCAGGACAAGGTACCACATACAGGAGTTGCTGAGGTTTATTGAGACCTTGTGTTTTCCAATGGCTAGACTTTCATGGTTGAAATGTCCCCAATATGGCCTGGTGGCTGTGTCTTCAGAAGTGGTGGTGAGTGAGCTTGTGTTTCAGGAGCACTTTCTAGTTCCTCCTTGATGTTGTAATAGGTTTTGTGACTTCTTCTGGTTATGGGAGACATTATGCCTTTCTTTTGTAAATTTTCTTTCCTCACAGATACCACATTGACACCTGGCTTCAAAGTCATGAGAACTATCAAGACCAAATGGTAATTTTACCCATCTCTGCTATCCCAGTTCCATTCTTTAAGCCAATCCAGTACACTGAGGATCATAAAAGTTTAACATGATCATAAGGTTTCATAAGACTTTGTCCCTAAATAATAGGCTGGCAATGTGGCTTAGTGCAAATGCCCTGGGTTCAGTACCCAGTACCACAAAAAAGCAAAGTCTACTGAAAGCAATATTAATAACATCTCTGTGGACTACAGACAGAGTGAAGCAGCCCTAGAGAGCAGAAGTCACAGGGCCAAAGGTTTTCTGGTATTTGGAAAAGAGAAAGCTTTAAGGAGGGCTATCATATACTTGGATAAGAGGGGACCAACAGGTAAGCAAGTGTGGAAGGGGACAAAAGCCCAACTCAACCCACAAAGAAGATGGCAATATTTGGGCTCTTCCACTCATGCAGGTGGCTGAATTGGGCTACTGTCTGGACTGTGTCTCACAGGGGCCCAGAAAAGTGAGACTAGATAGAGGAAACATGGGGAATGGAATTGGGTCCATGCTCCATGGTGCTTGGGGATAGGTTGGCAGTCCAGAGCCTTCAGTGCAAGACCTAGATCTCAACTTTTTAGAAGCTGGGTGCAGACAGCTGAAGGCGAGACACAACAAGAGTGAAACGATGCACTGCCCGAGGCACATTCACAATGTAGAATTTCAAAGCCAGTCAGAAAAAAAAAAAACTTGCTGAGAATACCAAGTAAATAACAAATGGGAAAATTAATTTTTCAAACAAGTAACAGTCATTAAGAAAATAATTTTTAATTAAGTTGTTTAAGCTCCTCAAAAACAAAAGCATATTCTGTTTATAAAGCAGGTATGGTTGGCACGCACATAAAATCTCAATACTCTAGGAGGCTGAGGCAGGAAGATCACAAGTTCAAACCTGGTCCAGGCAGCTTTATGACTTAGGAAGATTGTGGTCTCAAAATAAAAAGGGCTAGAGATATAGCTCAGTGTAAAGGCCCTGAGTTCATCCACCAGTTCCACAATAGAAAGAAGAAAGAGAAGAATCAATTGTATATTCTGTTAAGAGAATTATTGAACTAGAGAATAATAAGTTTAAGTTTAATATAGGCATAAAGATTATTTTAGGAATAAGATTAAGAAGCTAGGTATGAAAGTTAAAATAGATTTAATATAAACGCAACCAAAATTTTTGTGAAAATTTGAAAGTAATTCTAAACTGTAAATACAAACACAACATTGAGACAAAATAAAGACATATTCTCAGATTTCAAAAGCTAAGATTATTATTGTTAGCAGACCTGCCTTCCAAGAAATACCATAGGAAGTCTTCAGGAGGCCAAAAGCAAGTGCCACCGAACAGTAATTTAGATCCACACATGTTAAGAAAAAAAGCAAAGAACAACAGTAAAAGTTATTTTGTATTTATAAGGCACAGTATAATTATATTTTTTTTCTCCTTTTAGCTGATTTAAACAGTAATGTGCAAAAACAACATGTGTGTAGTATGTTGTTGGAGCCATGCCATAGAGAAATGGAGTACAGTTGCCAAATGGGCTAGGGAAATTACTCCCAGCGGTAGCTCACAATCACAGGAACAATGAAGGAAACAGTGCATAAATGATAGCAGGGCAAAATCTATATTGGCTCTTTCACCCCTTAACTATTATAAGCTTACATAAAGTAATAATAATAATAATGTAAGCTTGTTGCACTTATTAGCAATAACTCTTTCAAAAGGGAGGAAAAGGAAAGAACTCTATGAAAGTAACATTTCTGTATCTCGCTGGAACTAACTATAACTATGGTTCTGTTAAAATATTTTAGCTTTCCATTGCTGGGAGAAAATAACCTGACATCATAAACAGCTTACCGAGGAAAGGTTGCTTTTAGCTAATGACTTCAAAGGTTTCAGTCAATGGCCAGCCAGATCCATGGCATTTAAGCTTGTGGAGAGGCAAAAATATCATGGCAGAAGGGTGAGGCAGTGGAAACCTGCCCACCTCACAGCAGCCAGGAAGCAGAGGATGAGAGAGCCAAAGAGGAAGGGGCCAGGGACCAGATGGAGTCCGCCAGGTCACACCTCGTGGTCCATTCTCTTGGTATGACCCCCACTTCCTATTTTCATCACCTCGCGATAATGCCATCAAATCTTGATCTCATTAATGGATTACTCCACTCATGAAGGAAACCCCCTCATGATCCAGTCACCTCCCCCAAAGCCCCTCAGCTGGCAACCAAACCTCTAGCACATGAGTTGTTTGGAACAGTTCAGGTACAAACTAAAAATGTATGCATAGTAAGCCCTAGAATAATCATTCATGAAATAACTCAAAAACGTAGTAAAATGAAATCAGTTAAGCTACTACATTAAACATATCTAATGCAAAATAAAGCAGTAAATGATGAAGAGGAACAAATGGCATGGGCCCATCAGAAACGAAAAATGGCAGATGTACATTCAACCATATCAGCTGTGTGGTGGGAGTGATTTAAAAATCTAACCAAACGGCAGAAATTATTAGAATAAATTTTAAAATGCTGAACTATATGCTACCTGTAGGATAAATATTATCTGTTTTTAGGTCTAAAAATGTAAAAATAGATCGAGAGTATAATACAATATACCAGTCTACTAAAAACTTGAATGTTATATTTGTTGTTTTGTTTTTGTGCTGAGGATTGAACCCAGGGCCTTTTGCATACATGGCAAATACACTACCACTGAGCTACAGTCCCATCCAAAAAAATTTTTTTTCAACAAATTTAAAAGGATAGAAATAATAAAAAATATATTTCCCAAGCAATAGAATAAAATTAGATGTCAATAACAGAAAATAAAAGGGTGGGGGATTCACAAATTTGTGGAAATTAAGCAATATGCTTTGAAATAATAAAGAATCAAAGATAAGAATTAGAAAGTACTTGGAGAGTAACTAAAATTAAAGCATGATATCTCCAAACTTATGGGATGCAGCTAAAGAAGTGCTTAGAGGAAAATTTATAGTTATAAATTCTTATATTAAAAAATGAGAGCTTGGGGCTGGAGGAACAGCTCAGTGGTTAAAGCACTTGCCTAGTAAGCACTATGTTCAATGCTAAGTACCCAAGTTCGATTCCCCAGCACCACGTAAGCCAGGCCTGGTGGCACACGTCTGGAATCCCAGCAGTCGGGAGGCTCAGACAGGACAATTGCTGTGGGTCCAAGGCCAGCCTGGGCTCCATAGTGAGTTCAGGACCAGCCTGGGCTGCAGAGTGAGACCCTGTCTCAAAGAAAAACAAAATAAAAAATAAAAGCTCAAGAGCCACTGGCACAAGCCTATAGTCCCAGCACTTAGGAAGGCTAAGGCAGAAAGATCGCAAATTCAAGCCCAGCCTGTAATTCAGTGACTTAATGAGACTCTCTCAAAATCAAAACTAAAAAAATGAGCTGGATAGCTCAGTGTGAAGGTACCACAAAAAACACACACACATACACACACATGAAACAAAACACCTCAATCAATAACCTAAGCCAGGCACATTGACACACACACACACACTTGTAATCCCAGAATCTGGGAAGATTACCATGAGTTTGAGGCCAGCATGGCCTACATAGTGAATTCAGGACCAGCCTGGACTAAAGAATAAGACCTTGTCTCAAGAAACTGAGTTAAGCTAAATTTTCACCTTAAGACACTAGGGAAAAAATGAAGAATAAACCACACCTAATGTGAACAGAAGAAAATAATAAAGATCAGAGCAAAAATAAATGAAATAAAGAATAGAAAACCAATAGCCAAAAAATTTTTAATGAAACCAAAGTCTGCCTCTTTAAAAAAAAAATGAACAAAAATTACAAAACTTTAGCTAGATTGACCAAGGAAAAAGAAAAATTCAATTCACCAAAATCAGAAATGAAAGAAGGGATATTATCACTACCTTTACAGAAATAAATAAAAGAATCACAAAGCATTACTAGGAAGAAAATACTAGCAAAGAGAATCATGCAATTTTAAAGGGAATTATGTCATGATCAAATAGAATTATGTGAGGAACCCAAGATTGGCTTCACCATCGAAAATCAATTACAATCATACACATCACAGTAGAATAAAAATAAAATCATTGCATCATCTCAATAAATATAAAAAATTAAAAATCTAACACCATTCCATAATTTAAAAGGAACAGAAATAGAAGGAAACTTTTTCAATTCAATAAAGAGCAACTACGAAAAACTCGCAGTGTTATCCTTACCAGGGAAAGACTGGATGTTTTATTCCTTAAGATTGGAAAGAAGAAAAAGGCGCCCACACGAGCTGCCTCTATTTAATAAGGTACTGGAGGTGCTAGCCAGAGCACTTAGCCACAAAAAAGAAAGGCATGCGTGGTGTAAAGGAAGAAATAAACCTCTATTTGCAGATGACAAAAGGATAAGGAATTCAATCAAAAAAGCTATTAGATTTAATAAACAAGTACAGCAAGGTTGTAGGATGCAACACTTAACTGTTTCTACTCACTAGCAAAGAGCAATTCAAAGGGTTGGAGGAATGGCTCAGTGGTTAAAGCGCTTGCCTAGCAAGTGCTAAGACAAACATGAAGTACCTGAGTTCAATTCCCCAGCACCACATAAACTGAGCGTGGTGGTGCACACCTGTAATCCTAACCCTCAGGAGACTGAGACAGGAGGATTGCCTTGAATCCAAGGCCAGCCTGGGCACCATAGACAGTTCAGGACCAGCCTGGGCTACAGAGATCCTGTCTCAGAAGAAAAAAAAAAAATTCAAAAGTGAAATTAGAAAAGCAATGAAATTAGAAAAACAATTTCATTTACAATAGCCTCAAAAAGAATAAAATGCTTAGTAATAAATTTAACAAAAAAGAATACATACTCTAAAAACTATGAAATAGTCAAAATTTTAAAAGATTTAAATAAAAAATTAAAATTCCATATTTAGGAATCAGAAAACTTAATATCATTATGATGGAAATACTACCCAGATTGATCTATAGATTCAATATAATCCCTGATTTCAGTATAATCTCTGTTTTAGTTACTTTTGGGTCATTGTGATTTAATACCTGACATCCACAACTTAGGGAGGAAAGATTTATTGCAGCTTATAGTTTCAGAAGGTCTCAGTCCATTCCTGGGTTGGCTGGAAAATGGTGGAATTGCACAGTGGGACAGTAGCTAGAGGAGGAATTGAAGTTCCAGGGACAGAGATCCTTACAGCATGAGCAGCCATACAGCTTACCTCCAGTCTCAGGTTACATCTAGGACATTCAAGAATCCCAGCCAGCCTGCTCAGTAACTGAGTGGGGTCCTCACTGGACAATGTGTAGCATTGCTGTTCTTGGCTGAAGAGTCCCTAGCCCTCAGACAGCCTCTTGTGCCTCCAGAGTGAGGCTTCAGGTAAACCATCAGGGCAGTGTCCTAAGAGAGCAGGAGCAACAACCTCGGGAATGGGTTGTGTGGGATGTGTCCCCTTCCTCCACGATGTCTACCTCCAAGCCACTTAATCTTTTTTGGTTCTGGTCTCCCACTGAAGCTTCCCTTGTATTTCTCCCACGGTTTTGCTTTCTTGGATTATCTGCCATAGTATTTCTGTTAGTCGCTCCACAATCAGACCTACCTCTGAACCCTGAGGTGCCAGACATAAGAAATTGGCTTCCTTGGCACATGCCTGTAATCCCAGCCCTCAGGAGCTATGGGAGGAGAATTGCTGTTAAGTAGAGGCCAAGCTGGGCTCCATAGTGACTTCAGGACGAATCTGGACTCCAGAGCAAGACTCTGTGTCAAGAAAAAAAAAGAGAATTGAAAGAAAGAAATTGTCTTTTCACTTCTCTGAGGGGAGCCTGTGGAGAGCCTTCTGGAAGCTCAGTTTAATCAAGAAAGACTGCTCTGGGTGCAGCAGCAGGAAGTCCTGCCCCTGACTGAGGAAGGAGATACTGAGAAAACAAGAGGCCAAGGAGAGGCATTTCCACAGGCTGCCAGGCCCTCCCCACCCGCAGGGCATACGGAGGAAACCTACTCCGGGCACCTACTGCATGTCAAGTTCTTTGCTGTCCACTTCTGGTTCTTAAGGTTGGTTGGGCGGAGACATCTCTTTATCATTTGTCCTAAAGACTATTCTTCCTTAGATTATTTAATGTCTGACAAGCCTCTGAGAAGTGAAAGTGAAAAAAAAAATTACCCACCCTTAGGCGTGAGCCCTAATACACTCGGCAAACCCAGGTCATGACAGTCCTCCTAGGCAATGACTTCCAGCTTGAGGGACGGCCGGAGCTGCTGGAGCAGCAGAGGACTCTGGGAAAGGGATGCCTCTGGCGGTGACCTGCTCCAGGAAATGCCTTCAGCTCCCAGGTGGCTAGGTAGGCGGCGGCAACAGTAGCGTGGAAGTGTCGGGAAGGTTTTTCTTCCCTTTCCCTTCTCACTTCCAGATTGTCCTCTTGCACCTCCATTGACTTTTCTTTGCTCCCATGAAAGAATGTAGCCGCCAGGTGGCGCTGTAAGCGCATCAATAGCTGCTGCTTGGTTTTAGAGCGCCAATGCTGACCAAGATGGACAAGTACGACTCCGGAGAAAGCAGACATGATGGAGGCTTCCCTTAAGAACATCCCTAGTCCTCGCCCCAAAGCAGCTCAAGGTCAAGACAAACACGCACGTGTGAGGGACTGGTGGCACCCCCTCTGGTATCTGAGCTGTCATGAATAAGTTGTCCCTTCTAGGCCAATCTCCACCTGACTGTAAGATTGCCAGACTTAGCCAATAAAAACACAGAATGCTAGCTTAAATTAGAATTTCAATGCTGAGCTAAAGAGTAGTGACAAGTGAAATGATTTAGATGCAGAAGATTAAATATGTTAAGTACTGTATAGTCTCTCTGACTTGGGAAATGCAGAACACAGACATTCTATAGAACCACATGATGTGATAGGCAGAGTTGGGGGGAAGGGATGGGGAGGGTGTGGGAGGGTCAAAAATGGGAAGAGATTGTAAAGTTGATGTGATATATATGTGCACGAAATACTTAAGTACATTTTAAACATTATGTATTGCATATGTATATTAAGAAAAATAATGGGGAAAAAAGAATTTTATATTAAAAGTAAATTTTTAGTGTAAGTAGATAACAAATAATATATATGACATACTGATACCTAAAAAAAAATATTGTTCACCTGAAATTCAAATTTAAAGTGTCATATTTAATCAGCATTTCTAGTTTGGGTTTATCGCAAGAGTTCTCCATCTTCCATTTAACACATGCTTATAGAACATGTGCATTAGATATTATGAAAATGAATTCAGAAGCCCTGTATGGTAGCCTACAGACATACTCCCAGCTAATTGGGAGGCTGAAGCAGGAGTGTCTGCAGTTGGAGGTCAGCCTAAGCCACTTAGTGAAACCCAAAGTATCTCAGAACTCCCTGGATTCCATCCCCAGTACTGAAAAGGGGGGGGGGGGGGGGCGCAATTCCTGTATTTAAAGGAGAATTGGGGAAAATATAAGTAGCCATAATATAAAAGAAAGTATAGGATGCATAGGACAGCAAAAGAATTCAGATTTTGGTGTTGGCTTTAAGTTCAGAGTCCACTGCGTGACCTTCCAAGCAGCAGGAGTGGCTGATAAAAATGCAAGGCTGAGAAGGGCGAAACAGGGCAGGCCTGGGCCCTGTGCTGCCTCCCACCCATTCACGTTGCTCCATGTCTTTGTCACCCACTTGCTTACGATTGATGCCATTTCTCATGGAAATCGGAGTAGCATCATGCAATATAAGCCACTGGGCTAGAGTTGCTGGTCACCCTGGACTCCGCAGGCCATGAGTAGTTACAGGAGGTTTGTCTCAATACCTTCACAAGTTCTCAATTTGCTTATTTGTTCCAGTATAATAGAGAGGGGAGTCAAGTAAATTTTTGGCCACATTGGGGTTTGAATTATTATTGTGACCAGGCACTAAGCATTGACAGTACATCAGGCCCTGCTAGGCATTTTTAATATATTATCTCATTTGACCGTCACAACCACAGTGAGGAAACCTAGGCCAAGCTCACATAGGCGGAAGTGTGGACCTGGCACTCGTGGGCTTCCATAGGATGAAGGGTTATGTGCTGTCTGAATACTCCTTTACTTCAAGGCATGGAATTAAAATCCATCCCTTGGCAAAATTCTGTGTTGCTTACGTGAGTCCTCTGTAAATGTTCAAAACCATATCAAGCACTTCTTGTATTGTAGGAATTGACCCTAATTTAGCACCAGTTGTATTTTTAGCTAGTTTCCAATGAATAATGAGCAGTGTTGGTAGCAGTTATCAGCTTGCAGTGCACTCCTGCCTCCTCCTCATAGCCAGGCCGGTGCACCCCTACACTAAAGTCCAGCCCAAACTCTAGTCTCCCACTGGTCAATGTCAGGTCCCTCTTTTAGTAATTAATTAATTTTTACAGGGTACAGGATCTCGCTCTACAGCCCAGCCTGGTTCTGAACTCACTATGGAGCCCAGGCCTTGGAGTCAAGGCAATCCTCCTGCCTCAGCATCCTGAGTGCTGGGATTACAGGCATGCACCACCATACTTTGTTTATGTGGTGCTGGGGAATCGAACTGGGTACTTAGCACCTGATATTGTGCTTGCTAGGCAGGCACTTTAACCGCTGAGCCATTCCTCCAGTCCCAGGCCTCTCTTTTAGATCCCTTCTATTCTCTTGGCTTTCTTAATGATTTTGGGGAAAACAGAGAAAGGTCACTTTTTCTTTTTAAATGTGTTTGGCTCTCTGCGGTCCTACGCAAGGTGCCAAGAACACAAAGGTATGGAAGATCCAGGCTTGAGTGTGAGGCTCTCTCCTGAGAAACAGGTGGACAATCTAGTGACACAAAGGGGACCTAACAAAGAATGCACCTGGTGTGAAAGAGAAAGAACATGCCAGCTGGGGGAAGGCCTGTGACAGAGTCACAGAGGAGCTGACACCAAAGGTGGCCTTGCAGAGTGGGTGGAGAAAGAAAGGAGGGATAAACACTTAGTGCAGATTCAGCTACAAAATGGAAGGGTTTGCCCGGGAATTGCAAGTAGTTGCTTCATGGCTGACATCAATGGGAGGAAGTATGAGCAGAGAAGGGCACAAAGGAGTGGAAAGAGATGTAGGAATGGTTGGTACGGGCCAGATGATAAATGGTTTTGTACTATGTGAAGGATCCATACTTTTGCCTTTAAGCCAGTGTTTCTCAGACTTAAGGCAATGGGCCATGCAGAAAGTGTCCTGGCTTCAGTCTCAACTTTCTTTAAAAAGTCTTCCTTTTTTAAATCCCACAGTTTTTCATTTGACTTCATTTGCCTGATCATTTTCATGTGAATGATGCTGTTTTCCTGAATCTCTAACTAACATTTAAACTTGGAGACACATACCTATTCCGCACCTCTCCTGCTCTGTGCCCCTACATAAATGGCCTATCTCCAGAAGGTGTTTAAGCCAGAGACAGTCATAGCAACTCAAGCAGAGGAGTTATTCTAAAAGCTTTATACTCCAGGAAGAGCCTTCTGGCAGTGATGCTGAGAGTGAACAGAGGCAGAGAGACTGAAGTCAGAGAGAGCAGGTGGGAGGCTCTGCAATGGTCAAGGTGAAGGATGTAGAGAAGGGAGCAGACATGAGAACCACATAGGAAGTAGAACTCAGTACCAAAACAGTGTTCTGGAGTCGGGAAGAAGAGGAGGGTTGGGTCCGCTCCAAGGTTTGTTTCAGAGAGTGATGCCCTTACCATCCATAGGGAACTCAGGACAGGTGGGTTAGAGGGGGGTAATTAAGTTTAATTAAGCACAATGATTTGAGGTGGCTATGCAATGGAGGATTAAAGCTGCCTAGAGGGCAACAACACATGTCGGGCAGAGAGTTGGGAGGTCTGGTTAGGATGGCGGTACAGACTCAGGAGTCATGACAATGGATGAGCCCACCTGGAGGATGTAGAGAGAGGTGACATGAGTCAGGAGACCTGGGAACCAGCAGTGCCGAGAGGCAGACTTAGGGAACAAGGGAGAATAGGAAAAAAAAAAAAAGAATGTCAGAAAAAGGTCATGAGAATGTTACCAAACACACAGGCAATAAAAGGAAAAAAATGAACAAATGACTTCATGAAAACTTAAGAATTTGGAGCATCTAAAGACAATATCAACCAGTCATGGTGGTGCATACCTGTGATCCCAGCACTTGAGAGGCTGAGGCAGGGCAGTGGCAAGTTCGCGTCCCATCTGGGAAACTTAGTGAGATGCTGTCTCAAAATAAACAAATAAAAGAATAAAAGGAGGGCTGGGAATGCAGCTCAATAATCAGGTGCCCCAGATATTAATCCTCCATAACACATACACACACACACACACACACACACGTGTGCACACACACACATGCACAAAGGCAGTATCAACAGAGTGAAAATGCAATCCACAAGACAAGAGAAAATACTTGTAAATCATACATCTGATAAGAGACTAACATCCAGAATATATAGAAAACTCCTAAAACTCAGTAACCATAACAACAACAAAATCACCCTATTCAAGTATGGGGTAAGCACTTGAGTAGACATTTTTCTGGCAGGAGAAACACGAGTGGCCAATAAATGCATAAAAAGATGCTTAACATAATTATTAGGGAAATGTAAATCCAAATTATAATGAAATATTAGGTCACGCCCATTATGACAGCTACTATCACAAGGCAGAAGATACCAAGTGTTAGTGAGGACCCAACCAGTCTGGAACGCTTGCACGCTGCTGGTAATGTGTGAAATGGTACAGTGCTGTGGAAACAGTTCAGGGGCTCCTCCAAAAATTAAAAATAAAATTACAATGTGACCCTGCAGTTCCACCTCTGGGCATATACTCCAAAGAACTTAAAACAAGGTGGCAGAAGATATTTGTACATCCATGCTCACAGCAATATGTGACAGAACAGCTAAAGTTGAAAGCAACCAAAATATCATCAATGGGTGAAGGACCTGCAAAATGTAGCATAAATACAATGGAATATCATTCAGCTTTTTTTTTTTTATGAGACAGGGTCTCATTCTGGAGCCCAGGCTGGTCCTGAACTCACTATGGAGCCCAGGCTGGCCTCGAACTAACGGCAATTCTCCTGCCTCAGCATCCGAGTGCTGGAATTATAGGCGTGTGCCACCACGTCCAGTTTATGTGGTGCTGGGGAATTGAACCCACGGTCTTGAGCTTGCTAGGCAGTGCTTTAGCTGCTGAGCTATTCCTCCATCCCTATTCAGCTTCTAAAAGATGCAATTCTGATATATGCTACCATATGGATGAATGCTGAAGACACCAAGTGACACAAAATAAGCCAGTCATAAAAAAGGTAAGTACTTTGTAACTCTACACATACCTAATGCTTGGAGGGGTCAAAATCATAGAGACAGTGGTATGGCAGTTGTCAGGGGCTGGAGGAAGGATAGAAAGGGGAGTTATGGTTTAATGGGAACAGAGTTTCAGTTTTATAAGATACAAAGTGTACTAGCAAGTGTGGTGGTACTTGTCTGTAAGAATTCAGCACACTGGGTGGGGGGGGTACTCAGCACACTGGGAGTCCAAGGCAGGAGAACCAAGGGTTTGAACCCAGACCAGCAATTTAGTGGCTTAGCTAAATACTGCCTGAAAAATAAATAAATAAATTTTAAAAAGTGCTGGGGATATAGCTCAGTGTGAAGGCCCTGGGTTCAACTCCTAGTACAGGAAGAAGAAGAGAAAGAAGAGAAAGAAGAGAAAGAAGAAGGAGGAGGAGGAGGAGGAGAAGGAGAAGAAGAAGAAAAGAAGGAGGAGGAGGAGGAGCAAGAGGAGGAGGAAGAGGAAAGAGAAGGAGAAGAAAGGGAAGGAGGAGAGAAGGGGGTGGGGCATCTGTGGTGGCCACAGTTACAGAGGCTGTGGCAGCAAGCTCTGGAGATGAATGGTGGTGGTGGTGAGATGCACAACATTATGAATGTCTTTAATACCATTAAATTGCATAATTTAAAATGCTTACAGCAATAGATATTATGTAAAATTGTGGGGGGAAAATTTTGAATGTTCCATGGCTCCTTGGAGAAGTGGCTGACTTCCAGGGAGGGAGCCACATTGGTACAACATGAGGCAGGAGCATCTTGTGCCAGAAAGCAAAGAAGTGCTTAGAGAATAATTGGGACAGGTCCAAAGGACACCGGGGACAGCATAGTGTTTCTGCCACTGGCCAAATCTGCAACATACAGAGCATCAAAACAAGTAATTCTAGAAAAGAATCACAACCCACTGAGAAAAAAATATACAAGTCCACATTGATATAAACGTGGGCCCCAATCAAAGAACTGGCAATACGTACCTGCCTAGATTTGGGGGTCACTAGGAACTCATACTGTTGTACGTGCCTTCTGTTTTCCTCCTTTTTGAAATGAGAGACTGTTCGTCGTGATCATCTTGGGCCTAGGCCACCACTGGGTATGGGAGGAGAGCAGGGCGTGTCTCTAACTTTGCAGGCCTTCAGATCAAAGGGCTGGCACACAGGAGTTATGCTCAAGGTGCTGGCTCTGAGGCATATAGCCACACTGGCATCTAATCAGGATGATGGTGTCCTGTCTTGGAGCTATTGCTGCCAAGGAATGAGACTTGAGGGGCTTGAAGGAAAAGATGAGCATATTTTGCCTTGACTGGGATATGAGCCGTGATCACAAGATGTGGCAACTTATATTTTTCAAAATGTTGGTTTGGCAAGACATCCTGTTCACAGACTTATTATGACTTTTTATGTGACTTTGACATTCCTCCCTCTGAGAGTGAGGCCTTTGTTCCCTCCCCTTGTCATTATGTAGGCTATTGCGCACGCGTGTGTGTGTGTGTGTGTGTGTGTATTTTTAACCAACAGGATATGGCAGAAGTGTGATTCTGAGGCTAGTTTATAAAAAGAAATGTAGCTTTGCTCTTGTTCATTGAAATATTCACTTCTTGAAAACTTCATTTACCATGTAAACAATCCAGGTGCCCTAAAGCCACTATAAGGTGAGAAAGCCCAAACTGTCAATACCTCTGAGACATTACGAAGAGAGAGAGTTGTTCAACCAGCCTCTGATGGTCCAGCCACTGGCCAGGTAAGGTGTTATATAGCTGTAATCTCAGTTACTCAGGAGGATCACAAGTTCCAAGCAAGCATAGTTAACTCAGTGAGAGACCCTATTTCAATATATATATATATATATATATATATATATATATATATATATATATATATATATTTATTTTTTTGGAGACAGGATCTTGCTCTGCAGCCCAGCACGGTCCTGAACTCAATATGGAGCCCAGGCCAGCCTTGGACTCACCACAATCTTCCTGTGTTAGCCTCCCAGAGTGCTGGGATTACAGATTTCTACCACCACACCTGTCCTATGTGGTGCTGGGGAATCGAACTCGGGTACTTAGAGCTTGACTTAGAGCTTGCTAGGCAAGCACTTTAACTGCTGAACCATTTCTCCAAACCCTCAAAATAAAATTTTGAAAATGGCTGGGATATAACTCAGCACCCCTGGGTTCAATGCCCAATATCAAAAAAAATTTTTTTTTCCCAGCAGCCATCTGATAACCTCAGCCAGAACCACCCAGCTGAGGTCATCCTGCACTCCATCTACAGAAATGGAGATAATGAAATGTTTGTTCTTTCAAACCACTAAGTTGGAGTGGTTTGATTTATAGAGAGAGATAGCTCGCATATTTTAAATGTCAACTTATTAAGAATCTGGGTAAAGGATATAGGAATTCTTTGTAGAATGGCTCTCTACCCAATGTGTGACAATGGGGTGAGGATGCAAGGATTGTGGTCTCTTTGCAGTATTACTCAGGGTGGCCTGTATCGATCGAGTCTACACTCACAACCATGGAGGTGAGCTGGAACTTCAGAAAGAGGGAGGAAGTAAAACAAACTGAGTCTGAAGTCTCTCTGTTGTCTTTACAGTATCCAGATCTCTAGAGTCTCAGTTAGGAACAGCTTCAGTTTTCTAATGCTGTTACTAGGAACACATGTAGCCTGGGTTTTAATTCTCCCAACCATTGATTTGTCTTGGGATGTACTGCCAACTCAAACCATTTGCTTAGATGGGAGGAGAGGGTGTTGGTCATGTATGTGCTGTGTCCTTCTCTTTTTTCCCCCCACTGTTTTTATAATTTGCTTCCGCTTTATTCACTGAGAAAATAGACCCACTTGAGGTGCTTTGCCACATATAGTACTGGGGTGGAACAGAACTCCTGGACAGGGAGACTTGGAGAAGAATGCTAGAGTATGAATTCTTAATTTGATGCCACTTAAAAACATCTGTGGTGTGTCACAGAATCCAGTGATGTTCACCAAGACGACCAGACCAGGGTTGGATTAGGGAATGATATTAGTAGTAAGGTGTGAAGCATTTGCATTGATTATAGAAAGGACACAAGGCATGGAGGAGAGCAATACTCCACGAGACTACCTTTCTGGAAACATCTGGGATAGAGTCCCGGGGAAGACAACAGAGAGATGAGGCTTCAGGACACAGAGAATGCCAGACTTTGCCTAGTGGGTGACTCGAGTTTTGGCCTTAAGATAAAGTGCTGGATGTGGGGTGTGTAAAAGATTTATAACAGTAACAGCAATACTTTAAAAGGTGTAGAGATAATAAGAAAAAATGTTGGCTCAGAATATGAGGCAGTTAGACCAGAGAAAGTGAGAAAGAATGAAATCTTTATCTTCATTTGGTTGAATAAAATAAAAATAAAATAAAATAAATATTTATTGGAGCTCTAATACGTGTCACATTCTGGGCTAGATGTGGAGGGGGCTGATGAGTAAGAATTCCTACCCACCAGGGACACATAGCTGACTAGGGGACAGACATGTAAACAAAGAACTATACTGTAAGATGGGTATAAAGAAGGCTATACCGTAAGATGGGTATAAAGAAGGTATGTGTGAGACGGGAAGAGAGGTGACCATAGACATCCATGGGATTCAGGGCTGAGGCAGGGAGAGCCAGGAGCCACCTGCAACTGGGAAAGTCAATATATGAAATCACAATGGCAATGGGCATGCTGGAGCTCTGGGCAACGCTGTGGGGTGCAAAGACAGCGGCTGTGGAGGGCAGGAGTGGAGAGGAAAAGGGGGGGAAGAACAACGAAAAAGATCCATAAAAGCAGACTTATAATAGGAAATTCAGAAATGTAAACGGGCAGGTCAAAGAAGAAATTAGTGAGGAGGAAGTAGACTGTATACCAACCAGCGGGCCGGGAAAGAAACGAGCGTTATTTAACAAACGCATTGAGGGAGGGACGGTACAGTTGGTAAAAAATTCAAGAGATGTGCGTGCAGACGATTTTGTTAGCTCAATGTAGGGCAAAGGAGCAGGTTTTCTGGTAGGAGACAAAAAGGAACAGAGGTAGAGAAAATTGCATCTGGGGATTGGAGTACCACCAGGCTACGATTGGAAGGAACGAACCAAGAGAGGCCATCAAACGCGGCCTCGGCTCACCCATGCCGCTGGAAGAGAAGAAATGAATAGTCCTGGATTTTGCCTTTGCAGAGACAGCGAAGGCCCGTCATTCAGCGACTGCAGAATCAGATGCAACCCTTGTTCCTTCTCCGGCTAGGCAGGGTGGAGGAACTGTTACCCTGTTGCTAAGGAAAAGGGAAGGGGCTGTTCCCAGTTGCTATGGTGACAAGGTAGGAGCGTTCCCCCGGTACCGCCGTACATTCACGCGCTGGTTTGGTCCCCACGTTGCCATGGCGACCTAGAGGGACTGTTCTCGTGGCCCGCACCTCCCGCCGCAGTCGCAGAGACTAGGTGGAGGTAGGGGCTGTCCCCCGCTCGCCGCCCGGTTGCCTGGAGACGGCGGGGGCTCTGGCCCCGCCCCGCTCGGACTGATAGCGCTGGCCGCATCGCGCCTGCGCAGTGCTCTCTTCCCCCGCAGTCTCTGTGCGTTCAAGCCGGAGACCGCGGCGGCCTCTGCTAGGACCCTCCGCCCGGGAGCCGCCGGCCGCAGCCGCAGCCGCAGCCGCAGCCGCAGCGCCCCCGCCGCCCGTCCCCTCGCCTGCCGCCTCCGCCGGAGCCGCCGCGCGCACGGTGAGTCCAGGCCGAGGCGACGGACGCCGCGGGGCTGAGTCAGCGGGAGGCCCGGCCGGCTGGGGGAGGGGAACCGGGCTCCCCGCCCGCCCCCGCCGCGCCGCCCCCGCCCTCGGCCTCCTCGGGCCCCGCGGCCTCGGCGGCCGGGCCTCCCTCCGGACCCACCGGGGTGCTTCCCCTTTGGAGGTGGCGCCGCCGCACCTTTCCTGCCGCCCGGTGCCCCCGGCTGCCTCCCGCCCGTCCCCAGCCCGTCTTCCTCCTCTCCCGGGCCCGACCCCGGCCCCCCCGGGCCCGAGAGAGTGACGAGTGAGCGCGCGAAGGGGAGCCGGGGGAGGGGACGTCCTGCTGTCCGCGTCCCGGGTCCCCCGGCGCCCCTGCCCGCACGCTCCTGCCCGGCTGGGCTGGGAACGCAGGGCGCACAGGTCTCCCGGGCTGCCGGGAGCCGGGGGCCTTCCAGGGTCTGCTTTACCTGAGCAGGGTCCAGCCCTGTCGAGGTCGGTGAGCAGCGCTCGTGCGCGGTGGCCTTCTGGAGGGACTGCCCTGGCCGCCGCCGTGCGGAGGGGTGGTGGAGGGAGGGGAGCAGAGGTTGCGTTCGGAAGCTCAAGTTTCTGTGCTGCCGGTGCGTGGTTGTGAATAAGCATGCACAGCGCTCTTCAAAATGCCTGTTGTTTTTTCATTAAATACCATGACAAGTTTGGTGTAAAGTGAGATTTGCAAAGACCTCATACCATCTATATCGAGTGCTTACTTACTGCGGCCTACTGACAGAACTTGATTCCCGATGCTTGTAAATTCCATGAACTAACCAGGTGGGAAATACTGAATTGGGCATAGCGTGAGCCAAGTGGATAGGAGGAAATTTGAGTTTTTGGTCAGTGATGTGGGTTTGAAGCCCACACCTCTGCAGCTGTGAGCCTGATGGGTGCTGTCACTTGATAAGGGCTCTAGCATATGCGGGCAGTCACCTGGGTTGTGACCGCTATCCATCTGCTTGCCTATCTTGTGGTCCATGGCCTTGGAAGCCAGTAGAGTCCCAGACTGTTTTCTTTTTTCCGGCAGAAACTGAGCTGAAGTCAGAGTTAGTGTTTACAGTCAAAGCTCTTAATAGACATGTCTTAACTTGAGGGCTCCTAGCTACTGTGTGTGTACTTCGTTGTCAACTTACTTTGATTCTTTTTTTTTTTTTGGCTTTCAAATATGGAGAAAGATGAACCAGTTGTACTGTATAAGAGGCTTTGAGGTTTTTACCTCAGGCTGCAAAGGAGTGGGTGGTCCACTTCTAAAAATCATGGGGGTGAAGGAGCCATTTATTTGCAGCTTCCAGAGTTGCAAACGGTGAGAAATAAAACGATTTCCTTCCTTGACTTTGCTCGATCATGGCCTGTTGGCAGTCTCCTTAGAGCCACTCCCTGCCCCATGCCCATCAGATTAGTTTACAGCAGCAAAGACGGCTGTCGCCCCAGTTTTAAACATAGAGATGAAGTTCAGGAAAACTACAGCCCCCATCCAGCAGTGCAGTTTCTTCTGTTTCGAATGCCAGTCTGGGGTTTGGCGGGATGCACCTGCCTGTAGCCCAGTGGGAACTGTGGGGCCAGAGAGTTACATTCCTTCTTGTGGTACTTCTGTGTCGCATAGCTCACCGAAATACCCGGGGAGGGCAGGAGAAGACAGCTGTGCCGGAGAGCTGCTCCTCCTGGGCTGAGTGTATTTTGGGAATCAGTGATATTACTGGGGTGGAGGGTTGTGAATTAAGCAAGAAAATGTGTCAAGGCTAGAGAGGTCAGGAGGGTGTGAGTGAAATGTTCCCTTTTCAGTTTGCTGGGGGGTAGTCCATTCTCAGAGCATCAGAGAGGTTTTCATATGGGTTCACTTTGAAATTCATCCTAGTGTTAATGAATTAGTGATAGAATGCCTTTTAAACTGCTGCTGTGAGGTCACAAGACTGGTGCCTCTCTTCTGAATTGCCTATCCAGCTGCTGCTGAAGGTAATTGTTATGATCAGGGGGAGGGATGGGATGTGGACCAAGTTAGATCTCAATCTATATAATGGATGCTACAGTTTTATAGGACTGTATTTCCTTGATTCTAAGACATGTTAGAAATTTACAATCAGCTTCTAGGTAAAATAATTGCTGCCATCCTGTCTGTCTGTCTGTCTGTCTTGAGTCCAAGGCACATCTTAATTTAGAAACAAAACAGTCAGGAAGTAGCAAGACTTGAAGGAGAAGTCTTAGAATGGAGTTTCTAGTATTGCAATGGTGATGCTAATACAGACCTGCTCTCCAGTCAACACGTACATTGTGAAGGTGGGCTTCTTCAAACCTTTGCTCAGGCCAGCCCACTTTGTGGGTCTGTGTTTGTAAGATAATCAGTGAGAGGTAGTGCCTGGTAGGAAATTCCCGTATGGGAACCTGCCCAGGACCTTACTAGCATTCTGTAGAAACTGAGCAAGCAAGCAGCTGGCTGCAAACATCTTACGAGCTAGGCCTGAATTTAGATAAGTAACATTTTTCAGAAACTAAACAGAAAATATAATTAAATAATTTAAATATAAATATAAAGTGAATCTGCCCCACTTTGTTTACAGATTCATTTATAATGATCCTAATACACATGTCCGCCTCTTTTAGGACATTCCCTTTTTAAAAAGGAGGAGCCTTGAACAGTATAGTTTAATGTTCTGATTTCTAGATTTTTGATAAAAGTTAGGTGACTTGCCCTGAGGACACTCAACTAGTGTAAAATATAAAGAAGAATACTTTATCAGTTGTGTATACCAGGCATATAATTGCTAGTGGTTATTAGTGTCTGAGTCAGGATTAGAACTCAGATTTTCAGACAAGAGCTATCTACTATAGCACCACATTGCTTAATTTCTTGTTTAATAATCCAGAGGGTTTAAATAAAAATAATTTACTAGTCTATAATTAGGTCTGTGGCAAGGACTTGTTTTATTATCTGAGATGTTCCAATGACAAGCAAAATTTAGTGCCAAACTGTCTCATTAAATATTTATTCTTGCCACCTTAAAAATAATTTTTCCTCACACATTAAGACTTCAAGAAGATTTTTCATTTTTTTAATTTGCATCAGCTAACAGAAAGCAAGTTCAAAGTTGGATATTTGAAGTCTTCTCAACTTGTAATCTGTAAGACTTCTGCCTTCTAGAAAGTAGGATGGGAAGGGCAGAAGCAAGGCTGAGAGGAGGACCAACCCTGTCACCTCTCGAAGAGAGGCACATGGACCTCTAAGCCCTGACCTGAAGGGGATGTGCAAATGAGAGAATACAAGAGGAAGAAGGGGAAGAGAAGCAAAAATGATTCAGATACAGTATTATATGCCAGTTCCACGAGGTGACTGTACTTATTATGGATTACAAGTACTAATAAAAGGGATAGTTGGAGGTAGAAAGGCAATAAGCCTTATTATCCTGCCTCTATTTGCTTCCAATCTGGTCTCTGGATGACAGGTCTGAATTCAAATCCCAGTCCTGCTACTTCCTGGCTATGACATTGGCAGCTTATATAACCGTTGAGTACCAGTTCCTCATCTGTATGCATGGAATAATGGCCGTCCATTTTACAGCCTCCTGTTGGGAGGATGAAATGAAAAAAAGTATATGGAGTACCTGCTTAACAAGGAATAGCTGTCATCATTTTATATTTGCCTGTGTCTAGAATAAAAAAAGTAATTCTTTCAAATTTCATCTTGACTTAAGTCCATCCAAGGTCCTTGATTCAGTAGGCCTCATCCCTTGGAACCCCTCTCAGCACATTTGACATGCACAGAGACAAACTTTGTCCTGTGAAGACTTGGCACTTGCAGTATTATTTCAACTGCCAAAATAGAAGCAGAGTTTATATGAAATGCCCCTTTGTCTTCATGTATTCAGCTGACCTGGTTATCTGAAAGAATGGCTGAGCATGAGCAGTTGACTCAGGCAGGACACAGACATGGTGTGTTTGTGTGTCATGGGAGCTGTTGGTGTTCCATTTGGGAAGGTCAGTCTGGGAAGTGATATTAATTTGAAATGGAAAAGCTTCTGAGTACTTGCCTGTGAATAAAACTCATATGACTTTCGTTCACCTTCTCTACAGTTAGAGGTGACTTTGCTCAGATGACCTTCTGCACCCATAAAATCCAAAGGGCAGGGTTGGGCTGTTCATCTCAGGAGGGAAACCTCCTTGCTAGTGAGGAGAGGTAGGTGATTTCACTTTGCATGGGAAAAAAATTACAAAGGGCTTGAGACAGAGGCTAGTAAGCAACGAAGGAGTTGGGAACTGGGGTTTTAGCCTAGCACTAGACTTGCCTAGTATGCACGAGGCCCCGGGTTCAGTTCCTACTATAAAGAAAAAGGGGGGCTGTAAAGAGCTGGTGGTAAGCTGTTCGGATGGAAGAATACAGGTGAATTTAAATTCCTGGATAGATTTCATTAGGAGAGAAAGTGTGTAGAAAGATTGAAAAGACACGTGCCCATGCACAGGCATCTCAGGATAGAAAGATACATGTAGGGGTGTTTACTTCTGGGAAGTTGGACTTGGGCATAGGGCAGAGAGAAGGAGACAGGGAACTTTTAGTGTATATGCTTTAGAATTTGACTTGCTCTAAGAAGCATATATGCTTGTAATTGAGTGAAGATCAAATATAGTTGGTAGTGGTTGGTAATGGGTAAACACATTCTGGAGCTAAAGAAACAATTCCCTTGGAACCTTTATTACCAGGGGCAAATAAGGTTAGATTGTTTCTATAAAGCCAATCTGTTAAGTGAGGGTATGACCCTCCAGAGTAGCTGCTTCTCTGGCAGCCCAGGCTGTTTACTGGACCACCTCACTTACCCCTCTTCCTAAACTTTTTGTTCCTTTTTTGAGAACTGTCATCTCTTATTTTGACCAGTTGAAGCAGTTGTTAATTGTCTCATAAGCCAATTCATTTTCAACTTTTGACAAAAATGGCTTCTGACCCATATGCCCTTTATCAAAAAAAATCTGTGTTCTTAACATCAAGGGCATATGATGTTTTAAGAGGACCCCAGCTGAAGTGCTGGTGCACCCCATTAGGCAGTCTACGTCAGACCCAGCTGATACAGCACGCCTTTCCCATATGACTTATTAACTGCTGTGTTAGGAACTACTAATAAGCTGTGATAATACCATTAACTATTGTTGAGCTTTTAATTTTATCAGTTGTATTTTCTAGTCATACATCCTGTTTATTATAGAAAGATGACACACCTATCATTTGGTGCTGCGAGCACATGGCTTATGCTGAGTAAGTCACATTCCATCATCCAGTCTTCCCTTTGGCCAAGAGTACAAGTTGTGTGGCAGTTGGCCAGGCTTGGTGAGGCCTCCTGTGGCCAGGACAGTTTTTCTTCTGGGTAGAGTGACCAGCCAGTTCTGGCTCAGGCGCTCAGATCTTGGGTTCATTAGCGCCATGCCCTACCAACTCTGCTAAACTGGCTGATTGCTGTTACTCAGCTTTTTATCATTACATCAATGCTGTGAACTCTGGATGCTTCATTTGTCTCAAATAAAGACTGGCCTGTCTGAACTGTTTTGACTCCTTGCTAAATAAATGTTTTTTTTTTCCAAAACTATTTCCTATATATAGGAGATACGTACCATTTGTGTGATAGATATGTTTAAAATAACTGAGCAAGAACTGTGGCTTCAAATCTGCCAGTAGTTTTGACTATATATATATATCAACAGCCTTAAAAGGACACATATTCTTAGAACAGAAATTGCCATTCTGGAAATATTAGAAAATCAGAAGTGTTTTAAAAATAATCTTACAAACATCTTTATTTGTACAAGATTATTAATAATATCAAATATTTAAACCAAAAGGGGGGGCTGGAGAAATAGCACAGCGGTTAGAGTGCTTGCCTAGCAAGCATGAGGCTTTGGGTTCAATTCCCCAGCACCACCTAAGTCAGGCATACTGGCACACATCTGTAATCCCAGCGCTCAGTAGGCAGGAGGATTGCTGTGAGTCCAAGGCCAGCCTGGGCTACATAGTGAGTTAAGGACCAGCTTGGACTACACCATGAGACGCTGTCTCAAAGCAAGCAAGCAGACAAACCAACCAAAAAGGCTGCAACCAGGCATGTTCAGGTTCGTGCAAATAAAATACTGCACGGGCTTTAAAAATATTTGTCAAAGAATACTTGTTAACATACCTTTTTATATAATTAATGAAAAAGCAAGATATGAAATTATATGTCAAGGATGGTACTTTTTTTGTATTGGGAATTGAACCAAGGGGCTTTACCCTGCTCTCCATGACCTGCCCTTGACCCCACCTTTTAATTTGTTTTTTAGATGAGGTCTTGGTAAGTTACTAAACTTAGGCTTGAACTTGCCATCTTCCTGCCTCAGCTTCCCAAAGTGCTGGGATTACCAGTATGAGAGGACACTATTTTTATAAAGAAAAATATGAAAAGATATTAGAGAGCAGATGCCAAACCATAAGTGATCATCGCTGAGTAATGTATTATAAATGGCTACTTTTTCTTAATACTTCCCAGTGTGTTCTAAGCTTTTCTATATTAAACTACTATAATTTTATTACTTTTTAAGCCAGTAAATGACACATAGATCTATGTAGTCGAACTGTCTCTAAAATCACAAAACGTATGGTGTTTTAAAAATGATTCTTTTGTTTTACTATCATACTGATATATGGTTAAAAACACTTTTCATAGGTGTTTCTTTAGGTAGCCTCTTCATTTCTTCAATAGAGTCATGCCTGAAGTATCATATATGTCTTAAAACTGAGCCCAGAAACTCCAGAGTCCATCCAATCCAGATGAAGTAATCTCTCTTGATATAAATGTGTGTGTGTGTGTGTGTGTGTGTGTGTGTGTGTGTGTCTAAAAAGAAA
The DNA here is from genome assembly GCA_004027205.1 of Ctenodactylus gundi. Taxonomy (NCBI): domain Eukaryota; kingdom Metazoa; phylum Chordata; class Mammalia; order Rodentia; family Ctenodactylidae; genus Ctenodactylus; species Ctenodactylus gundi. The sequence continues at coordinate 86,517 of PVKB01002971.1, forward strand.
GTGGTTCTTAAAGTCTTTGACTCTTAATATTTGCTATTTAAATGTATGAAAAGACGTACCACAGGGCTCTCTTTTTAGGGGGACTTTCTTTCGTTTCATCTTTTTAGATTCCCTGGATTCCTAGTGCTCCAGTGTTATGGGGTTCTTACCAGAGCCTTTACCTTCTATTTGGGTGCTTGTGTACCTGTCTTTCTATTTAAAAAGATTGTGTCCAAGCCTGCCACAGCCTTCCTCCTCCTTTCACCCTTGGTCACATTCTGTTCAGCCATTCTGTTCAGCCAGGAGCTCAGAGGCTCCTGGAAGTATCATTCTTGACATATGATTTCATATCTTGCTTTTTTCATTGGTTATATAAAAAGGTATGTTAACATATGTTAACAAGTATTCTCCCAGAAATGTTGCTAATGGTGCCCACTGTGCCTGATGGACAGAGGCTCTGGACAGGAATGGATGAGCCTGGCAGCTCCGTCTTTGCTACCCCAGGTCTCTGGAGTTACTGAGTGTTGGGCAGGCTGACCTCACAGCTATCTTCCCATCTCATCTTTTCTGTCCTTAGTCATATTGTACAGCACCTGAGTGACCTGATCTAGTGCACTGACACCAATGATGGAGTCTGCCCAACTCTGAGCACTGGGGACATGGTGCTTATGGCTTCCTTCTGGTGATCTGGGACTTGGAGTGGAAGGACATATGGCCAGTTGTACAGCTCGGCCTGTGCTGCAATAAATGTTTGCTAAGCAGAGCTGCCTCTTCTTCCAAATGGCTCTAACTACCCAAACACTTGTCCCATATGGGGCAGATGCCCTCCCTGCTGTCTGGAATTACTGTGAACAAGCCTTTGGGTATGTCTGGCTGGAGGGATCCACCACTGAGTGATTGTTAGAAAAGCAGTCATCTTATCTGGAGGGCGTTGTTGTTCTGATGACCTTGTAATATAATAGCACAGTCACCTTGTAATGGTGTTTTCTGACTGGTAAGAAATGAAATATTAGCTGCTTCTAGGTCAGCAAGATCATAGTTGGGACTAACATGTGTTGCCATGTAAAGGGGGCAGGTTTGGGCCACTGGATGAAATTAAATATCCCTTTTCATGTGAGGAGTGTTGTGGTGAAGACTTACTTCTAGTGGTATAATATGTACTGTGTAGTTAGACTTCTCAGCAGCACCAGACTCTTGGCAGCCAGCCACCCCCACTTCCTTTCTTGTAGGTTATAGCCACTTGTCAAGGACTCTGATTTTGCCTGTTTTTAGATGGGTCGAGTTTACAGTTGAAGGCTCCCAATTTTGACATCCTATTAACACCCATAAAGGACAGGACGCCTGCTAAGTACAGAGATGTGTTATACTAGCCCCAAAATAGCAAGTTATAGTATTTTGAGACAATTTGATAAGACTTGTATTCCCTAGAAACTATAGTTTCCAGGTTTATAGGTTATTCGGATGAATTTACATATTATCTTCACAAGACCTTTTTATAAGTATACTGTCAACAAGAATGTGGTAAATCCTTTCTCTCTTCTGTACTTGTAGTCCCTTTGAGATATAAAAGATGTGACAGACAACCCCTGTTCATGAGGTGACTGTGTGGAAAATAAGATGAGTGTATAGAATGACTATTAGATGCCAGAAATCAGCTTTGGCAGCTGTATTGTAGAAGAAAGAATCTCTGCCCTTAAGGAATTTAGCTAACATTATGGTGACCTGAACACAAAATTATATATTGCTACAACAGAAAAGGACCAGAACTTAGCAGCCCTGGAAATGGGTGCTGTGGTAGCTCTGAAGCTCTGAGCCTGCATGAGCCAAGGAAGGCTTCAGAGCGGGCGACACCTGGAACTGGGTATGCAGGGTAAAGCAAGAGCTTTTCAGTGGCAGCTAAGTGAGAGAGGTTGATAGAAGAAATGAAGTGTTGTTGTCGCTGAGACTGTGGAGCCTATATTCCAAAAGGATTCTGAGAGGAAAGCAATCACTGTGAACTGCACTGATGAGGGAAGACTTCACAAAGCAAGCAGAGTCCAACCTTGCCCCAAAGATGAGTAGGCTGTGAGTAGACAGAACACCAGAGAGTGTTTCCTTACGACCATCAGCAAGGGAGTGGTCCTGGGATTCGTGAAGGTCGGAAGCAGATGGCTCTACCAGATTGAGAGCATGAGCTATGTATTAGTTTGGGTTCTTTCAAAAGACAAAATTTACAGATTTTATCACAAAAAGGTCTATAGGGAAGGCTTACAAATCCAAGGATAGAGATGGTCCAAGATGCCTGCTCAGCCGTGAAGTAGATCTCCCATCCTGGACTACATGACAGCCAGTGAGGTGAGAGTCTACTGTAGATCTCGGGTGAAGACGGGGACCGAAGCCTGAAGATAGGCGACTGAAGAGCAGCAACGGGCAGACAGGCACCAGTTGAGACTGCAGCAAATCTGTGCTGATGATGTATGATGTGTCGCAAAATGTCACAAAACGGCATCCATACACAATTGTGAAGGCCAGAGCTTTCCCAGAGGAAGAGCTGTAACAAGCTTCCCTCTTCCTTCCTTTTATACCGTTGGAGTTCCAGTTGGCCCTCCCACCTCTGGGTGGGTGCTCTTCTCTCATTGGCCAGGCCACAAGTGACTCACACTCTAATCCAGACCAGTTCTTGATCCTCAATCTAGGATGGTTGACAAATCCTAATCCTAACGGAGGTGTAGTTCCTAATTCCCTCAAGTTGACATAATCCCTTCAATGGACACAACCTGTTTTTGAGTTTGGGAGAATATACATTGATGTCAACTGGAAATCCAAAGTTTAAAGAGATGGTTTGGAGATGTTTTAGTTTTAGACATGGAAAACTAGAAATACAGTGAGGTATAACAGTGGAGATATGATAGGGTGATCACATTGAACCAGATGCTGAGGATGAGGCTGGGGACATAGCTGCAGATGTGGAGTCAGCAACTCAGAGCTGGGAGGCTTGCCCAACAGGTACCTCTTGGGTGCATGGCCTAAGAGTAGGTCCCAAGCAATAGGCTTTGAGAATTATCTGAACTCAGGAAAGGAGTGACAAGATGGGGAAACTGTGATGTTTTAGCAGCAAGGGAAGAGGAAATGTCAAGAAGAGGACTTTGGTGCCACTGCTTTAACTTGAAGAAAATCTTGATGATTGCAAAGGATGTCTTTTCAGTGAAATGCTGGAGGTGGAAGCCAAATCACATAAGTAAAGGGACAACTGGTAGAAAGAAACTAGAGGCAATAGATGGTTACCAGAGAAGGGGAGAAGTGGCAATCAAAAGTAGTAAGATAAAAAACTTTTGTTATAAAATAATTATTTCTTTATTAGAAAGCATACATAAAATTATGTGGTTTTTTTGAGACAAGGTCTCACTCTATAGTGTAGCCCAGGCTAACCTTCAATTCCAGGCAGTCCTGCTGCCCCAGCATCCCCAGTACTGGATTACAGGCATCTCCCACCATACCTGGCTTACATGGTGGTGGAGAATCGAACTCAGGGTCTTGTATTTACTAGGCAAGACCACTGTGCTATTCCTCCAGCCCAAAATTATGGGTTTTATAATAAGTTTCATACTTAAAATTTAAAAATATAGTTTGTGTGTTAAAATGCACTTCATCTGCGTATTTCTCTATATCAGCCTAGTCTTTGCATCTATTAACACTTCACATATCTTGTTCCATCTGTAATATCCCATTATATTGGTACCACATGTGCTTCACCATCAGTCCATAATATTGGGTGGTCAGGGTATTTCCAGCATTTTGTGTATACAGGTATCTCTCTCCTGAACATTACTGTATAAATGACTTTTTCTTTTATGAGTTATTTCTTCAGGGTATATTCTATAAAGTGGAATTACTGAGGCAAAAGGTACTGGTGCATTTTATAAAAATAAGATTATTACATACTGTTTTTCATGATGATCCAGCCAACTTTCATCTGGAGCGTTTGACCTTAACTTGAATAATTTTGACAATGAAGAGGCCTGAGCATATTTAGTGGCAAAAGGGAAGAAGACTTACAGTCATTTCTTTGTATCTATGAATTCTCCATCTGTAGATTTGACCGTGTATTGCAGGTATTTGAAAAAAAAAATCCAGAAAGTTTCAAAAAGCAAAACTTGAATTTTCCATGTGTCAAGTAGTATGCTGGATTCATGTCAGTGATGTATAGTCATTGCTTAGGTATTGTATAAGTCAGCTTACTGTTGCTAGGACAAAGCACCTCCCATAGTCACCTTAACTCCCTCTATTATCAGCTGACTCCAAGGTAGAAACATCGTGACAGAGGGGTACGACAGAGGAAAGCTGCTCAGCTCACGGCAGCCAGGAACAGATGAGGGATGAGCCAGAGGGGGGAAAAATTCTCCCCAAAGGTACACCTCCAGTGTACCTGCTCACCCTAACAGCATACCAGCTACAAACTCATCGATGAAGTTTAAATGGTTTATGATCTAATCACAGTCCAAAGTCCCACCTATGAATGCATGACCATTTCAGGGGACATTTTTTACTCAAACCATATTATTATAAGTAACCTAGGTATGATGTAAAGTATAAAGAGAATATTCATAGGTTATATGTGAACAGTAGGACACTTAATGTACGTCTTGAATATCAATGATTTTAGGAGTCCTGGGGATTCCTGAAACCGCTATCCCCCATAGATACCAAGGAACAACTGTATTTAAGGAAAATAGGTTTGATAAAGAAAGCATAAAGGAATACTCGGTGATGTCAAGAAAGGGAGTTATCTCTGCAGGGGAAGAGGGTCTCCTTTTCTCTGACAGCCATCAGAAAGGCTGTGGCTCTTTCTACTTGACTTCCAGGGTGAAGTTCAGAGGCAAATGATTGGGGTTCCTGCCAAGAAAAGACCTTCATTTTCTCTAAAGGAGGGCCAAGGCCACTTGCTGAGAAGGAAAATAGTGGGATATCAGTAGAGGTTACGGTCTTGAAGGTCTGAATTAACCACATTGAGAAATGAGCCTGGGCGTATGGAGATGAATAAGCCTTGTTGTGCTGAGGTGAGGGCTGAGTTGGACCCATGAATTCATAATGAGCTGAATCTTTAAATTCTGTTGGCTGGAGAAGCAGCAGTGGGAGGGCACCAGGACTGGGGGTTGCTTGGCATGTTCAGGGCATGGTTTATGAGGAGGCAGAATTTAAGATGGCAGCAAAGCAGCTGGTCCTAAGGCCAGAAGTGGAGGGAAGGGCTGCAAATCTAAGATGGGTGCTGGTTTTCAGCCAGAATGAGGGGGCAGAGTAATTACAGGCTTCAATGAGAACAGAAAACAGTTTTGAAATATGCAGAATGAACAGCGGGTTTATTGGCAGAGGAAGATTTTAATTTTAAGATTTAGCAGAGATTATTTTTACTTTTAATTATTTACCTATATATCCTGTTTAGATTTTTTTTATCATAGGCATGTATAACCAGTAACATGTTTTAACTAATAATGAAAATCTCGGTAGAGCTGGACCTTCAGAGTGCAACTGGGTTGCTTTGAGACTGAAATAGGAGAAATGAAAATAGAGAAGATTCATGGATTCTGGCTTGGTAAGGTGTTGGGACTGTGAGGAATGCCTGATTTTCAACCAGTAGCTTCTGTGGTCCAGCTTGTCATTGCTGTGATAACACCTTACCAGCAGCCCTTATCTGCCTGCATGCCCATAGTGTTTAAAAACTGAGGTGTTGACCCTCTCTGGGCTTGATAGTCATATCTTAGATGAGCTGTTTGGTGAGTCTGGTTGTTTGCAGCTCTGTTGCTTGCATTTCTGAGCCCTTTCTCTGTGGCCTTTGGGTGAAGGCCCATCTGGCCTCTATGAGTAAGGGAAGACCATGTCTTTGACCTTCAGACAGATGGAACCCCTTGCCAGGATTACGGTTTTGGAGTATGGGTTCCAGTCCTCATCCATCCACTCTACTGGGTGCATTGTGTGATCTACAAATTGTACAACTATATTTAGTAATCCTGTTTATTTGTTGCCTAATTTGAAACTTGGCCTAAGATTCTTGTCACTTGTGAATACTCTCCTTCTCTTGTTCTCCCTGGTCAATCACTTTGACCTTAATTTTGATGGACACCCTTAGTTGTATCCTTTATTTCACCTATTGAACTCATTGTCTTCACAACTGAAGTCATTCACACAGCTAACCATGCAGAGCATTCACCATGTTGATAACAGGGCTGACATGGTGAAAATGTGAGAAGTCAGGTGTAGGCATCAACCTGGGGAATTGGAAAAACTGCGTTATTTCTTTTCTGAACTTGGTACTAAGTCTAATCCTTACCTCGACATTTTATAAATGACCTTTGGTTATAGCCAGGACCTAAGCAGGGATATGGTTTCTTGCCAGTCCTTACCAGTGCAGGTCTCAAGCCAGGTAGAGTAGGAGCTAAAGTGCAGCATAGAATTAAATGTGCTCCTTGGAGACATAGCCTCTTGCTACTGTTCTCTTTTCTCCTAGTGAGCCTATGAGAGAATAATTAGTCTTTGGTCCATAACAAGATAAAGTGAAGAGGGACCTTCCAGTGGATAGCAATGCAGTAAAGAATCTTGAGCTTAGAGTTAGGAGATATGACCTTGGAGGTATGGGACCTTGAATAGATCAAATCTCCTTGATCCCCATTTTTTTCCTGTAAAATGAGGGGTCTCTGCATTTATTGGTCCTCTTTCTAGATAATATTTTCCTGGCATTTTGTAGATAAATTTTCTTTACCACATGTCTTGACATAAATAAATACCAATCTCACAGGGACGTATTCTATCACTTTTTCCCCAACTGCACTCTAGGTTATGATCCCTATGTTAGTCACCTTCCTATCTCTATCACAAATACCTGAGAAAAGCAGCTTATGACGAGTATTTGTCCATGGTTTTAGAGATTTCAATCCATGATCACCAGGCTCCATTGCTCTGGGCCTTTGATGAGGCAGAATATCATAGCAAAAGAGCAGGTGGTGAAACAAAGTTGCTTACTTCATGGCAGCTAGGAAACAAGAGGTGGGGCACTGGGGTCTCACTATCCCCAGAAAGAGCACATTCCTGGTGACCTAATTAAACTCCACCCCTTAAAGGTTCCAACACCCACTCTAGCAGTGCTGTAGGCTGTGACGAAGCCTTCAGTATGTGGGATGTTGGGGAATACTCCAGATCTAAATTATAACAGTCCCCATCACAGGGCTTGCCAAATTGTGGACCACAGCCATTCACAGTAAAACACAACTGTTAATGGACTAAAACATAAATTTAGTGGGTTCTAACCAGCATTTTAAAGATGAATACACCAGAAAGTATCAGAGTGTTTTGTTTATAGTAAATATAAGTTTAATGAAACTTTTAAAAACGTGTATGTATATATGTATGTGTTAGTATGTACATTGGGTCATAATATAAAGTGTATTTTTACTAACAAATTGAAAGCCTATGCTTTAAAAGTACTCTATCCTAGAGGTGGGAAGAATGGCTCAGTGGATAAAGCACTTGCCTAGCAAGCACTAAGTCAAGAACTACATGAGCCGGGTTTGGTGGTGCATGCCTGTAATACCAGCACTCAGGGGGCTGAGGGAGGAGAATTGCTGTGAGTCCAAGCAGCCTGGGCTCCATAGTGAGTTCAGGACCAGTCTGGACTACAGAGTAAGAACCTGTCTCAAAAAAAAAAAAAAAAGTACGCTATCCTAGTATATTTTTCTCTGTTTCACTTAGTGCATGATAGCAGCAGCTTATACTTGAATTGTTACTTGTGTACTTAATTCTTCCTGTTTATCCATTTCACAAACAAGCTCTGTGAGGCAGGGACAATAGTGACTCATCCAGATAGGACCTGGCAGTGGTTGGGGCTCCACCTGTCACTGCTGAGTAAATGGTTTTCAGAAGTGTATTTTGTGACTGTGGGTCTTTAGTTCTATGAAATGATTTCTAGAAGTAGATAGTGACTGCAATGAGAATCTAAAGCACCCTCACATGTGTGCATAATGGACAAAAGTAGAAGTTCTTAGACTTCTCAGTCCTCAGATTGGGAGTGACACTAGAAATGTGACTCAAGTTGGACTCTTGGAGACAGGAGGCTAGCTGAGAGAAACACAGGAGAGCTTCTAACTCCAGGTTGCTCCTTGGTGGCAGCCATTTCTCTCCTTAGCTCCCTCCCACATGGTGGGCATCAGAAGTTTGAAAGGCGTTCTTCAAATAGCTTCAAGTCTATGGTTATCCCCTCAGAGAAGACACTGGAGAATTTCTGCACCACTTATCTCACTGTACTGTTTGCTTCACATATTAACTTTTTCCATGCACTTTGTTGTGGTTTGGGTCTAGAGCAACCCCAAAATCTTTGTGTACCTATGAATACTGTGTATTGTTGGGAGATGGAAGGGGTGGATGCTTGGGGCTTGACCCAAAAGGGTAGCTGTGCCCTCCCTCCCTGACTTGGCTTTCTGCCATGCCATAAGGATCTCTGTCTCTGGCTTCCTCCCTGTCATGTGATTCCACCATTTTCCAGCTGCCCCACCTGTGAATGGACTGTGATCTTCTGAAGCTGTGATCTAAAATAAATCTTTCTTCTCTAAATTTGTGGGTGTCAGGTATTCTGTCCCAGGAACAAAAAATAACTAAAACAGATATTGGTACCAGGAATGGGGTTGTTGCTGTGACTTTGCTTGACTGTGTTGCTTGGAAGCCTTTGGACCTGGTTTGGTGATTTTTTTTTTTTCATTTTGGTACCAGGGATTGAACCCAGGGCCTTGAGTGTGCCAGGCAAGCACTCTGCCACTGAGCTACATCCTTAGCCCTGGACCTGGTTTGCAGGAGGAGTTTGGAAAGGTTTGAAAATGCCAGCTGGAGAAGGAATGGTGTGAGCAAGCTTGATGGGAGATTCTGGTCAGAACTTAGAAGGCCACAATGCTGATACAAGTGCGGTTTGGAAAGGCCAGGCTCAAGAAGTTTCAGATGGGAAGGAGAACTGTATTGGCAAGTGATCTGAAAAACCCATGGCTGAAAAACCCATGGGCTGTGCTCTGACAGAAAGTTCCTTGGCATTTTGCCCTCGTCCAGAGACTTTGCCTGAAACTGAGATTTGACGGCAATAATGGAGGAAATCTCAAGGCAGCCTGATATTCACCCTGTCTGTCATTTGGGTACTGCTTGAGGAATTTAGCCAACTTTATGTCAAAATGCAGGGAAAATGGCAGAGAAAAGTGCTATAAAAGTTCGCAACGCCAGACTAAAATGGCCTGCAGTGGTGGGGCCAAACAGCACAAGGAAGTTGAAGAGATTAGCATTAAAAAGAAGCCAAGTGCTTGGAAACAGGACTATAATTAAGATGCTTTGAGGGGTGTGACGGTTGAAGGGATTATGTCAACTTGAAGGGATCAGGAACCACATTTGGATTAGGGTTTGTGAAGCCACACCTAGATTGGGAATCTAGAACCAGCCTGGATTAGAGTGTGAGTGATTTGTGGGCTGGCCAATGAGGGAAGAGCACCTACCCAGATGTTGGAGATCCAACTGGAACTCCACTGATATAAAAGGGAGGAAGAGGGAAGATTGTTACAGCTTCTTCCTCTGAGAAAGCTCTCACCTTCGCAATTGTGTATGGACACCGACTTGCTACACACTGCAGATCTTCAGCACAGATTCCCTCCAATCTTGATTTGTGCCTGTCTGCCTGTTGCTGCTGTTCAGTCGCCAATCTTCAGGCTTTGGTCTTTGCCCGAGATCTGCAGCAGATCTCTGACCTCACTGGTTGTCCTGCAGTCCTGGATGGGAGATCTACTTCCAGCCATCCTGGACTATCTGTATCCTTGGATTTGTAAGCTTTAATAGGTCCTTTTTGTTATAAAACCTGTAAATTCTGTCTTTAAAAGAACCCAAACTAATACAAGGGGTCATCAGGAAAAAACATGACCCCACCACTTACTAACTCAAGAATGGAGAGAGAAAAGATTTTGTTCTGAGAAGTGAACCTTGGGCCAAAGGAAAAAATGTCTGCCAGAGTCCAGGTGCAGGCCTTGGCAGCAGTTGTCCAAAAGGTTCAGGCTGCTGCTCAAGCCAGTGGTAGACCTTGGCATGTTCATGCAGTCCTGTTTTTATAGGTTTGCAGAGTATAAGAGTTGTTGCATCATGGAGGCTTCTACCCAGATTTCAGAGGAAGGCCTTGGAGAACAGGCAGTATGCCCCTTAGGAGAGCAATGTGTGAAGTTGTAAAGAAAAGCCTAAAGTGTAATGGCGACCCTGAAAATGTGGAGAAGCCAGGAGCATGGATCATTCTCTGAGGAAGGCTGCAGGCTGTGGACTAGGCCAACCCAAAGCAGATAAGATGGAGGTTGCAGCATGAGGCAGTACTGTAGGGGCCAGGCCACCCTGTGGAGACCTGTGGAGTTCATATCCTGCCACAGTTTACCCCTGGTGCTTGACATGGAGCTACAAGATTTAACCCTGGCCCTGCTAGTTTTGGAACTTGCTTTGGTCTGATTGCCTTTTATCCTTCTATTCCTCGCTTTTGGAATGGGAATATTTACCTTGTGTCATTATATGTTGGAAATGCTTAACTGTTTGGTTTTCACAGGAGCTCATAGCTGAGAGTTTGACTTACATCTCAGAGGGGACTTTGAGCTTGAACTTTTTAGCAATTCTGGAACTGTTAAGACTTCGGCAACACTTAGAGAAGTACTGAATGCATTTTGTATAAGTAGGCATGAGTCTTTTACAAGCCAGGGGTAGAATGTTGTGGTTAGGTCTTAAATGTCCCCCAAAAGCCTCATGGACCTATGGATACTGTGTACTTTTGTGAGGTAGGGCCTGGCTGGAAGGGGCAGATGCTTGCAGTTTGACCTAAAATTATAGCTCTGCCCTTCCTCCCTGACTTAGCTGTACTCTGCCAGACTGTGAGGATCACTGTCTCTGGCCTTAGCCCTATCATGTAATTCTACTATTTTCCAGCCTCCCACCTGTGAACAGACTGGGAGCTAAAATAAAATTTTCCTCCCTAAATTTGTGAATATTGGGTATTCTGACCCAGCAACAAAAAAATAACTAATACACACTGAGAATAAAAAAAGCATTACTATCAGAAATCAATAATCACTCTAACTCTTCATTCTGGACTGCAGTGTGAGACCATGTCTCAAAGAAAAACATCAATCTAACTCTGCCCGATTTTCAGAGAAACTGCTAAAAGCAATGTATTTAATGCCTTTAAGGTATAATGATCCATCAAACTCCTTATTAGATAAAAATGTAATTCAGGATTGCTATAAAATTAAAACATTGCAGAAATGCTTAAGGCAGAAAGTGGAAGTTCCTTATAGCCTTGTTCCCCAAAGAATTACTGCCACTTTTTTGTTGACTGTTGCAACCTCTTCCTACAATACACTAACATGTTTTTTCCTATGAGAGCTTACTATTTTTCATTTATAGATGAATTAAAAGACTTAGAAAATAACAAATGAGAAAATTAAAAGCGCTTTTCATTGTCTCACTCAGACCCAAGACTGCCAGCATGGTATGGCTTGGTGTGACTTCAGAACTGCCTCTCCCTACCATGCCACCCTAAAAAACACACAATCCAGATAGAAATGGGTATTTGTTCTGCAAATGCAGCCAAGTGGCAAGGTTCTCTGTCTGTTGCTTTCCACCAGACCACCAGTGCTAAGAAGACCCTCCATACAGGCCTGTTACTACCATGCTCTTCACTATAATGATCATGTGACTGCATTTTCTTGTAGCCTTACATCTGCTTCTACTAAATTAAAATTATTTCCGTGTGTAGTCTTTCCAGTAGTCATGTTCAAGTCCCAGTGTCAGATTCATTTGAAAATCACTACCCATTACCCTTATAACACTAGTGTTGATTTTGTAGCACTGTTTCCAAGACATGAAATAACATACACAGAAACTTTGTTTTAAGCTCACCCTGAGAGTTACTTTCACTGTGCTAGCAGGAAAATGTAAATAGAGGGACAATAGCTTGTTTAAGATCAAAATAAATGGCCTTGGCTAGACTTACCTACAAATGTCTCAAATACCTCAAATCACTGAGTAAACTGCCTATTGTTTTCTGAAACATTCAGAAAGGAAATAAATATATGGGACATTCCTAGATCCTGAATTCTTCCTTTGCCTTTAACCTGAGTATTAGTTGTTCGCTGCCATTTAGATAGATGTGCTTCAGTCCTGAGAGAGCTTACTAAGACATGTGCTGTTTCAAACTCTTTTCTTCCCCTTTTCCTCCAGCCTCATATTCTTACCAGAGGAAGTAGAAAGAGTTTGAGAAAGGAAACAGTATAACCACATAGGCAGAGATTGGAGCAGTGGCTGTAATCCACAGAATGCTTAAAGCCACCAGATGCTGCAAAAGAACTAGGGAGCATATTTATCTAGAGCCTTCGGAAGGAATGCAGCCACGCCAACACTGATTTTGGATTTGTGGCCTCCAGAACAATGAGAGAATAGATTTATTTTGTTTTAGGACATTTGGTTTGTGACTATTTGTTACAGCATTCATGGGAAACTAATGAGTGAATCCAAATCAAGGTGTCGGCGCTGTGTTTCTGGAGGCCTGAAGAGAAGCTCCACTTCTTTGCCTTTTTGAACTTCTAGGGGCACCTCCCTTCCTTGGCCTGTAGTGCTGCATCACTGTTTTCATCATCACATCCTCGGACTCTGACTCTTCTGATTTTCTCTTAAGGGCCCCTCTTGGGGCCACCTGGATGATCTAGGAAAATCTTTTCATCCCCAGATCCTTAACTAAATGCCTTTTGCCATTTTAAGATGAAATACTCAAAGATTCTGGGGGTTAGGACATGAATGTCCTTGGGAGCCTGCCATAATCTATCACCCTAAAAGGTATGAGTGGGAATGGTGGATCTCTTACTGAATCCCAGAATGTTTGGATTAGATGCTTCTCCTTGAGGTTTGAGAGAGACAGCATCCCAGAAGATACTTTTTGATGCAGAAGCAAGAATGGAATGCATTACACTCACAGATTCCCCAGGCAGAAACTAGAAGGGCCTAGATCAACAGGGGTCAAAGATGGCGAATGTGAGCTAGGCAAGATGAAATGCTCACTTTAAGCTTTGAGGCCATAATGTGAATGGGGAGGTCATCTATTGCACTCACTTTTGGTATTTATCAAGCAGACCAAGCTGAAGGGGCCTTTGGTTAGCCCTCTAAGAACATTCCTTGGCAGCTATCAGTCATAAAGCGGGTGCCAAAAATAACCTTAAAAAAAGCAGGTGCCTGTGGAGCTAGAACCCACTAGGAATGATCTCTCTCTCTCTCTCTCTCTCTCTCTCTCTCTCTCTCTCTCTCTCTCTCTGTCTCTGTCTCTCCCTCTCTCTCTCTCTCTCTCTCTCTCTCTCTCTCTCTCTGTGTGTGTGTGTGTGTGTGTGTGTGTGTGTGTGGCATCAGAACTAGAAATGGTGGGCAAGTTTCTTGTATTGAGAATTACAGATTACAGGGCATGTGCGAGATGCCATGGATTCTACCCCAAAGTTCATGGGAGTGTTGGTCATGGGGAGGGTCAAAGCTGGGGAGCCTCAATTTGAAACACTTCTGTCTAGAAGGAAGAACCCAGAAGGGAATGACCCCGTAAGAGTTGTGTTGAAGGCAAATGGAGGCATTTTGAATCTACATCAAGACCATCAAAAGCAGTGTTCTCATTCTGTTCCTGCTTGTCTCTGTAGCTCTGAAAAATAATGATTCCTTCCTTAGAAATAAATAAAACTACCTCCTTGGAGAGGGTGAGAAAGCATTTATTATTAATGCCTGTTTTCTTGGTGTTTATTTTCATACTCACAGATGAAAAAGACATGGTGACTTCAAAGAGGTAGGTTGGAAATAGAGAAGAGAATTAATTCTCAACATTAAAATTATCTATTAGAAAATCTGAAAAAGTTTCTCTTGGTTGAATATGAAGTTGAGAATTTCAAAAGGAGATTTGACAACCAATAAAAGAAGCAGAAGAGTCTATTAGGACAGAAATCTTTGTGTTCCTAACCACCCAAATTCATTTCTAGGACAAGGCATTAGACAAAGGTGTCAGCAAGCAATATTGTACCTACTTGTATAATGCAATGATTTTGCTGTGGATGCCTTGGGACCTTGCCAAATAATTACTAGCTTACTTCTTCCTCAGCTTCTCCTTTCATAACTCAAAGGTTTGAAAGTCTGATTAATAAATTTCACTTTAAAAGGAGCTTGTTTGATACTTGCTCTAGTTTAGAGCATAAAGTTCAAGGTAAAACACTCAAAAACACACACACACATGCACACACCCACACACCCTCCTGAGGCTACCTCACCATAGACAGAACTACCATTTCCTAGGTGAGTGGGCTGATAGAGGCTAGGTTCTGGCTATCAGAACCATTGTTACATAGTATGTGTCTCAGTCCAATGATAAGAGCCATCACAGTGACATGACACCAGAATCCTGGCCTAGTGCAAGAGGAAGCTTCTCCTTGACAGTTCTTAAATACATGGACATTTCATACTGTCTCAGTATCCTGTGTAAACCAGTAGCATCAGTCCTAGTCGCTAGCTCTTTTTAGAATGTTGCATATCTGATCATCAAAAAAGAACACTGCACACGTTGGGCTGTTTTTAAATGTTGGCAGAAGAAACCACTTAGCTAAGTGGTCATTAATAGCTGTGATCTATCACAGACATTTTTTCATTGTCCATATAAAAAGTCAGTGTTTTTCTTTATATTTGTTTCCCAAGACGCTTTATCCCATCACAGGTTTCTGAAATCTGATGAGAAGTTTCTAGAGATGAGGAAAAATCACAATGTGAAAAACCATGTTTTGCCATGATGCGATTTAATAAGTCAGGCTACTGGCTGATCTGTAGTGACAGGAGTGTACTAGTAATTTGGAGGCGTTGCATATGTTCAGTGGAGCAGGGCTTGTTGGGCACAGTCCTTCACTGACTCACCAGGGAAGCCTGTGAAAAATGCAGAGTTCTTAATCCCTAATCTACTTCTGTCCCTCTCTGGGAAGGACTCAGGAATCTTTATTAGTAGTAGCTCAGGTAGATGATTCATGTGCACTCTAAATTTTGAGAACCCCTGTTCTAAGAGGGGTTTCCTGCTTGAGATACATGAGGTCAGTCTTGGTTTTGAAGGACTTTGCCCAGAGGCAAAAGGGATTCCTGCCACTCCTTAGCAGAAAAGTGATCCTGCAGCTCTTTTCCTTTGCCTTTGAACCCAGGAAAGAATTACGCACTATCTAAGCAGGACTACCTGCAGAGAAGTCCCAAATTTATCATCCATCCCACTTTTTCATTAATAGCCATGTACTTTTAGCACTCTTGTGTTTCAAGTTGATGCAGAAGCCAAGTCTTATAATGCAGCCATCTTTGCCTCTCGTTGTGTAACAGCATTCTGAAGTTTTCCCCAATACTCTAAGAAAAAGCTGAGTGAAATTCATGATGACTGTTTTGTAGAATGTTAAGAAACATCTGTTGAACTTCAGAGTCCTGAGAAGTCTCTTCCTGGGTGTGGTCAAGGAATGAAGTAATTTGTCTTGCATTAGCTGGTCTAATGAGAGAAGCCATTTTGGGGTCCATGTGATTCTGAAGGAAAGGACAATAATATCATGAATGAAATGGCAGGAAATCTTGAATCTGTTTTTAGTTTCAGTGTTGACTTAGAATGGTAGGACAGTCAGCTCCTGGTCCTTTGGCAAAATGAGAACATTACCTGTTCCTGTTGCCCAATCATGAGGTCAGTGCTGGGAATACTTTGAACTTCTCAGATGAAAGATGATATACAAGTACAAAGGGAAGAGGTGGTGGAGGAGAGGCTGCTGGAAAACTGCAACTGAGATGGCCACAAGAGAGCAAGACTGAAGACCGTCCCAGCCTGCTGTCATGGGAACTCAGGATTTTCACCCTCCTATGTGTCTGATGAAGGGGGATATGAATACACACTGTCATAGGAGAAGCAAGCTACTGCATGGTTAAGAGCAAAGATGGTGGAGTCATTGTCCTATCAGAATCTTGAGGTAGTGCATGGTGCAGCTGCAGTTCTAAGAAATTCCCAGGGTGATTCTGATGCTCACTGAAGCATGAGGAGCACCTTGGCCTCACCAGACTACTCATGGTTTCCAGAGAGGCTGTGCATTTCCACACCTGTCTCACACACTCCGGCCATCCCCACTCTTGAACCTCATCATCACCACTACCATGTACATCTCTGTACCAACTTTATTAGAAGTTGGATGTGTTTAACTTCTTAATCTCGTGATTTTGGGAAATAAATCAGTAGGACTTCTGTAACTGAGGGAAAGCAACAAATGGCTTATGTTCATATTTCATAAATTTACATCTAAAGGCCATAGCACTCCTTTTGATAAAAATGTGATTTTAGGTCTGGGATGTAGCGTTCTTGAAAACTTTTTTAAAAATTGACTTATTGCAGAAGTTGGGGATGATGTTTGAGGGTAAAAGAAGCCATGTAAACCAACCACCATTAAATATTTGACTTTACCCTGCTTTGAAATTAATGAGACAAATGTGAAGCTGCGTTTGCCTCTAATCTCAGATACTCCGGTAGCTGAGGCAGGATAACTGCAAGTTGAGTCTAGACTGGGAAACTTAGGGAGACCATATTTCAATATAAAAAGGCATAGGGATTTGTCTGAGTGATAGAGTACTTGCTCAGCATGTGCAAGTACCTGGATTCAATCCCCAGTATTACAAAGAAAAATCATTTTAATAAAAAATTTTTAAATGGTCAATAATGTGAGACACTGCCGTGTCCTTGTCCTTAGTTTATTATATAGTTTTAATACACTAAACCATACTCATGAAAATGTTTCATAAGTTCCATAAAACTAGAATCACATGGAAATTGTTTCATCTTACTCATGTCTGTAGACATTAGTACACCCTATAGGCCAAAAGTAAACAATGACTTAGAACCTTCCTGTTACCTCTAGGTAGTACTGATTCTTTATAAAATGTTCCTTCTCTTGGGGCTGGAGGAAAGGCTCAGCAGTTAAAGCGCTTGCCTAGCAAGCACTAAGTATCCTAGTTTGATTCCCCAGCACCACATAAGCTGGGCATGGTGGCACATGCCTGTAATCCCAGCACTCAGGAGGCTGACCAGGCTGGACCACAAAGTGAGACCCTGTCTCAAAATAAATAAATAAATAAATAAGTAAAATGTTGCTTCTCTTGTTACCTTGACTAGATATGTATGTGCACAAAATGCCCAAAACCAATGTAAACCTTAAATTTTGCACTTATACATATCAATAAAATGGGGGAAAAATGTTGCTTCTCCAACACATAACGGAGATACAGTATGCCCAGAATAGTCACTTTATAGAACCAAGTGGGTATGATAGGGGAAATTAGGAGGGAGGGGGAGAGTGCAGGAAGGTCAAAAAGAGGGAGAAGAAGGGATTGTAATTTTGACATATATGTACACAAAATGCTCAAGTCCAATGCAAACACTGTGTCATATATATATATTTATATGTAAATAAAATGGGGGAAAAATAAAATGTTGCTTCTTTCCTAAGAAACCCAAAGCTCTGCATTATTCCTGTTACACATGTACGTTTCCACCTTTTTGTGGTTTTGCCATTTTCTCTAAAGGGGCTAGCTTTATATGAATCGTAAGGACTGTGTAGTTCCCCCTTTTGTTTTGTCTGGAACTATGTATGTGTGACCGTTGAAGAGATTATGTCAACTTGAGGGAATTAGGAACCACACTTTCATTAGGATTAAAATTTGGGAACCAAACCTAGATTGGGATTTGAGAACCAGCCTGGATTGGAGTATGAGTGATTTGTGGGCTGGCGAATAAGAGAAGAGCACCTACCCAGATGTGGAAGGTCCAACTGGAACCCCACTGGTATACAAGGAAGGAAGAAGGAAGATTGTTACAGTTTCTTCCTCTGGGAAAGCTCTCGCCTTCATAATTGTCTACGGACACAGACTTGCTACATGCCACAGATCATCAGCACAGATTCCCTCCAGTCTCGACCTGTGACTGTCTGCCTGTCACTGCTCTTCAGTCGCCAGTCTTCAGGCTTTAGTCTTCACCCAAGATCTGCAGCAGACTCTCACCTCACTGGCTGTCCTGCAGTCCCAGACAGGAGATCTACTTCACAGCTGAGCAGCCATCTTGGACTGTCATTATCCTTGGATTTGTAAGCCTTCCTAGTAGATCCTTTTGTGGTAAAATCTGTCAATTCTGGCTTTGAAAGAACCCAAACTAATACAGAATTTGGTACCAGAAGTGGTGTTTGAACCCACGCAGATATGAATCCCAACTCTGCCAGGGTTTACCACACCTTCTACACCTGGACCAAGGAGGGGCTGATCACTGGGAGGAGACCTGGAGGGATAAATACGCTGCTACCTTCCTTCCTTGGAAGACTAGTCTCAACTTGCCTTGAGCTGGCTTCCTGTCTGTGATGTCATGAGAAGCCGCCTCCACCTCTGCCTATGCCATGTACTTCGATTGCTGCCAGCTGCCCCTGAATGGACTGTGACCTTCTGAAACTGTGAGCTGAAATAAACCTTTCCTCCCCTAAATTTGTGGATGTCAGTTATTGAGTCACAGCAACAAAAAAGTAACTGAGACAGTATGTAAGTGATAGACTCTGATGAGACAAAATGTTAGGAAATCATTAAAATTTTTTAAAAATTTGTTTCTCTGCCAGCTTTTTTTTTTTTAACCATCTGTTCTATTGTCAGTCACTTCAGGATGCTTGGTGTCAAATTTTTGCAGTGTTCTCCACGTAATTCTACTAGTTTCTCTAATCAGAGCCTCAGTCCTTCTCTAGGATACAGAAAGAAGTTTTCCCTGAGATAGGAAAACTTCCTTCATGGGAAGCAAGCCTTGGGGCCATCTGAAGAACATGTAGACCTTTCCTGACATTTCTGGATGCTTCAGATAGTGACTAAGTTCTTGGTGCATGAATGCGATTCAATTCACTGTACATTGGTCAGGTTGAAGGAGAGCTGAAAACATTCTGCCCCATTCTCACCAACCCTGATATTTGCTGGATTAGGAAAATATGGTAGTTCTGTACTTTTTTTTTTTTATCTTACTACTGAAGACCTAGCTTGGTCATGACTATAGCATTTGGTTCCTAAAGTTCATATTTAGCAGGAAAGCCCAGTCTGGGAACTGTGCTCATCTGAGTAGGGGACTGACTTATCTCAAAAGACAGGGACTAATTGAGAATATTGACGTTAAGGAATGCTTCCAGGATACCCCAGAACTTGACTTGAGCCCTAATCTTTGCCAGTCGGAGCTGTCCAGCATTTCAGCGTACTTTCTCATTTGCCTCTTTGAAAAATGTAGTGTTGGATCTGGCTATTTGACTCGTATGCTATGTTTTAAAGCAGCAGACATAGATCAGGATCCTATCAGGTCTTTACATCTGATAACCCAGTGCTTGGTTTTTCCTAAGCCACCAAAGCCTGAGAAAACTGACTACCATGTATTTCCTTAGGCACTTTGTACCAGAAAATCTATTTTATATAGCAAGGGATATACTTTTTATCTATATCATAGTGCCTTAAAAATAAAAAAAATAATCAGAGCCTTGTTTGTGAGCATAAAATTGAGCAGCGATCAGCAGGCATTTTCTTAAGGGACACTTAGTAAATATTTGACCTTTGCAAGCCAGATGGTCTGTCAAAACTACTACACTCTGCTACTGTCAGATGAAAGCAATTATAAACAAAGATAAAGTGATGGATGTAGTTATATTCCAGTAAACATTTTTTAATCCAAAAAAGGATCTCTCATCACTTTGTGGCCCCTGATGAATCAGTTATAGATGGGGATCATTCTTGGCTTTGCCACAGTCCTCTTTTATCCTGAATCCAGATATGATGCTTAAGTCTTCAAACCGGATTCCACTCTACCCTAAAATGGCCATCTTTAGAGAAATGGTCTGATCCAAACTGAGATGGCAAAAGTACAGTTGATCCTGAAACATCTTACTACACCAGAAAGTGAGGATCTTCTCAAGGAATGATGGATGTGTCTGAAAGCCCAGAAGCCAGCTTGAACAGTTCCTCTGGCCAACAGTGAGATAGTCTGAATATCAAAATAAATGACAGTGATATATTATAACTCTATCAAGAAAATAATAATCTGTGTTTGTACTGATCTAAGTAGTTAGATGAAAAAATAAACAGAGGAAAGGAAAGATATTCCTTAATTATGGAGTTTGGAGGAGAGAGCATTTTTCAAACATGTTGGAGAGCAAATCAGAATGGGAGCTTTCCAAAACATGCTAGATTCTTGCTAGAGACAAGGATGTGTAGAGGTATGTCTGAAGAGCTCCCAGCTGGGCCTGGTGGTACAGACCTGCAATCTCAGAACTCTGAGAGGCTGATGCAAAAGGATTACAAGTTCAAGCTCAGCCTAAGCAACTAACTACCCTGTGTCTGAATAAAAAATAAGAGCTAGAGGAATAGCACAGAGGTTAGAGTACTTGCCTATCAAGTGCAAGAACCTGGTTCAATTCCCCAGCACTACATAAGCAATGCAAGTGTAGTGATACACACCTGTCATCCCAGTACGTGGGAGGCTGAGGAAGGAGGATTTCCATGTGTTCAAGAACAGCTTGGGCTACATAGTGAGTTTATGACCAACCTGGACTACAGAGTGAGACAAGTCTCAGTAAATAAGTAAATAGACAAATAAATAAATAAATTGGGATGTAGCTCAGTGTAAAAGTCCTGGACTCAGTCTCTCCCTCAATCCCCGCTCCCCTCAAAAATAAAAAACAGTTCTTTAAAAGACAAAAATCGGCCTTCTCTAGAGACCACTGATAGGTAGGCTTCAAGAGGCAGGGAAGACAGCAGAGGGAAGCATTATGTTTTAAACCTGTTTGACATATTCATGTTTTCCCTCCATGTCTATTCCTTCAGTAACTCTGATCAGTATGTTTGGTTTTCATGGAACTGGTAAGTCCAAAGGAATGAGCTCCTGCCTCTGGGGCAGCCATAACAAACAGATGAGGCACTGGAAGACAGGAGTTTTCTTAACTATTAATAGCAGAGACTGCTCCCTACAAGGCTTCCTTTTTAAACCTTTCACCCGAGAAACAGAAAAATAGCCAGAGGATAAATATCTAATGAAAGATTGGTTCTGATTCCTAGGAATCTTTTTATTATTTTTCCCATTTTATTGATACATATAAGTGTAAAATTTAAGGTTTACAATGAAGTTGAGCGTTTTGTGAGCATACCTATCTTGTCAAGCTGACAAGGTCTAGGAATCTTAAAGACAGAAATGAAACACCCATTTACAGACAAAATTGTCATGAAGCCATGAAGTGCAATGTTTTTTATTCTATTTTGAACAAGTATAGATGTGCGGGGACCAAAGACACAATGCATGGTATATGATCCCTGACTTCAGGCACTTACTGTATATTTGGGAAGATGTCAGAAAAAAATGACAACATAAAGGATAGATTAGCAACCTAAATATGTGTCACAGAATACAACATGCTTAATTACAGATTGATTATGTTAACTCATAGAATCCACTAAACAGGAAAGAATAAAGGATTGCTGAAAAATGGGGAGGTCAGACAAAACAGAATAACTGTACTGTACCATTGACTGGAAGGAATCTTACAAAGTCACCTAAAAATAAAATCTCTCCTAGTCAAGAAGCTTCTAGTGGAAGAAATATAATGAGTACTTGGTGTGTTAGTGGTGTGTCCACACAGCATTACAGAAACACCTGGAAGGTTAGCTCTAATCCAGCTCAGGGAAAGGAAGTGGAAGGGACAACTTGCCAAGGGAGCTGACCTTTGAACTACAAGATGTGAGCATTTTGCAGTTGAAGATTAGTGGCAAGAGAGAGAGAACATTTCAGACAGACGAGTATAGCCAAAGACTGAGGTGTGACTCAGCCCAGCATGGCCTCCTGAGCGGGAAGGAGGGCAAGTGCCAGTCATTGGGAAAGTGCTGGAGACAATGGGAAGAGATACCTAAAATCAGGATTACTTTAATGATAGTCTTCAAAGAAGTGGATGTGAAGCCTGTAAAATGGGGCTAATGATACCTTCAGCATAGCTTCATGATGTCATCAAGATTAGATGAGATAAAGTGCACAGTAGAGCCAAGTACATGATGGGCTCAGTCACCGGCAAGCCTTATCTAATGGCAACTCACACTGAGTGCCTACCAGTTTAAAATCCTTGTGTTTTGAGCACTGTGTTGCAAATCACTGTCTTGGAGGGAGGGGAGGAGTTCTGGGGATTGAACACACGGCCTTCCCCCTGAGTGACATCCCCAGCCCTTCATTATTATTTTAAATTTTGAGACAGTGTCTCACTAAGTGGCCCAGATTAGGGTCAAATGTGTTGTACTTCTGTCTCAACCTCCCATAGTGCTGGGATTAGAGGTGTGCGCCCTACCCAGCTACCACTGTCTTTTGCCAAATAGCTTCCATTTGCTTTTTAAGATCCAAATTCAGAACCTCATATATATCTCTTTTAAGTGCCTCAGGCTCTTCCCATAACCTGTCACAGCAATTTGGGAGCCTGCTCGTTGTCAGCTAGTGCTCATGGAAATCGTAGAGCATGAGTTGGACCTTTAAAGGAGGGTAGCATTCAGGTGCAAGTCAAGGCCTACCTAGAAATATTTAATATTAAGGAGATGTGCAGGAAGGAGAACAGGCTGATGAATGCTGAAGGCTTGGGGACTGCAGCAGTCAGAGAAAAGGTTGAGAACAGAAAATGGATAAAATTATGAACATAAGCCAAGAAGCTTGGTTTTTATCCTGTAGAATCTATATAGATATACAGAGCCACTGGAGGCTTGCAAAGAGGGTATGTAGATAAAGCAATGTTTGGGGAAATTTGTGTAGCAATAAAGGTCAAGAAGAGTTGAAAGAAGATAGTAGAGCAAGGCATGGTAGCACATGCCTCTGATCCCACCACTCTGAGAGGCTGAGCAGGTTTAAACCCAGCCTGAGCAACTGAGAGACCTAGCAAGACCCCAAATCAAAAATAAAAATAGGAGCTGGAGGAACAGCACAATGGTTAAAGTTCTTGCCTAGAAAGCACAAGGACCTGAGTTCGATTCCTCGGCACCACATAAACTGGGCACATGCCTATAATCTCAGCTCTCAGGAGGCTAAGGCAGGAGGATTGCCTTGAGTCCAAGGCTAGTCTGAAGTACATAGTGAGTTCAGGACCAGCCTAGGCTAAAGAACAAGACCCTGTCTCTATATTAATTAATTAATATAAATATAAAAACAAAGGGCTGAGGATGTAGCTCTGTGAAAAGGCCTTGGGATTCTATCCCCAGTACTACAAAGAAAGAAAAAGAAATAGAATAGAGGCAAGAATATTGTCTAGTCACATAATGACAACAATTTAGATAAGGATGAGGTCAGTAGGAATGGAAAAGACAAAATGGATGAGAAATGCCAATGGCTTGATGACAGCTAGGCCACATTTCAATGTGTTATTTCATAGCTCCCTACTGATTTAGTATTTTATTGAATAATATTTAAAATATAAATTAGTTCTAATATTTTATAAAGTATTTCCACATTATCATTGCTAATGATATTATTTCAATTTTGAATATATTTTTCAATACTTTAAACTGCAGTTTGAAAGAAAAAATTAGTTTTTCCAAACTATGTATATTTCTACCAATTCTCAGACGTTGCTTCTGTTAAATGATTTCATCAGGGCTAGGTATGGTGGTGCACACCTGTGTCCAGTACTCTGGGTGGCAGAAGCAGGAAGATCACAAATTGAAACCCAGTGCAGTCAACTTAACAACTTGGAAAGACCCTGTCTTAAAATCTAAAATATTTTTAAATGACTAGTAATGCAGCTCTGTGTAAAGGCCGTGGGTTCAATCCCCAGTAATGGGGAGTGGGGCATTAGTTCATAAGACCTTAATTTTTCAGATGCAAGTAACAAACTTCCACTTATTTATATAGATGACTGATTTTTACAACTAAGTATATGTATTTGTGTCAGGATTGCACTTTACTCAGATAACAACATAAAAGAAATTTTGATTGATGTAAAGATAACCCTGTGAATGTACAAGTATGTACCTTCCAGTATTCAGCTAAGGCATTTGAAATTTAACTTTTCTTTTCTTCTTTCCCAAATTTACTAGTCTTCTGAACTATATGCTTGTATTTTCTAATGTGAACTGGTGGGTAAGACCAGGTTTAAGAATAACAACAAAGATATATTAAAATATAGGAAAAAAACTTTTGGTGAATATCCCAATGAAGGGATTGGTTGGATTCAGAGAAGAGATATCAAGATTTGACTACTGCAAACCCATTAGAGGAATAGGAAGCTGAGTTAGAATGGTGACTTGAGTGAAATGACTTAGGTGCGGAAGATTAGTATGTTAAACACAGTATGGTTTCTCTGACTTGGAAAACCCAGAACACAGACATTCTTTGGAACCACATGAAGTGATAGCCGGAGTTGGAGGAAGGGATAGGGAGGGGGTGGGAGGGTAGAAAATGGGAAGGGATTGTAAAGTCGATATGATACATATGTGTACGAAATACCCAAATTCATTGCAAACACTATGTACTGCATATGTATATTAATAAAAATAGTGGGGGGAAAATAAAAGAAATTTTGGTATATCTAGCATACCTTCACCAGGGAAGTACTGCAAGACAGGCGCTATGAAAGGCCCTTAGGGATTGGACATGTGGTTCCTGCTCAAAGAGCTCACTGATGAGCAAGGGAGAGAGACCCATGAGCAGAGGTGTCCACAGCAGGCACACAAAGCTGGGAGCCTGTCATGTCCTGGTTGTAGCACTGCTGGCTGATGCAGGAGGAGGGGAGTAGGAAAAGAAACCAGGGCGAAGAGTAAAAGGCAAAACAGGGAGGGAGGAGTCAGGAAAAGTTACAAGAAAAGTGACTTACTTGGTTACACTTGATAATATGTGAAGTATGTTCAGATCAGTTATCTCCTGATGCTGCCAAGAAGCTTAGGAAAGAGCAGGAAATGCTAGAGATGGGCAGCCAGGCCTGCAACTGAGAGAGAGGTGCCCTGTGGCCCCAGCCCCTGCATGTGAGGATGAGGGG
Source organism: Ctenodactylus gundi (assembly GCA_004027205.1). Taxonomy (NCBI): domain Eukaryota; kingdom Metazoa; phylum Chordata; class Mammalia; order Rodentia; family Ctenodactylidae; genus Ctenodactylus; species Ctenodactylus gundi. The sequence continues at coordinate 111,581 of PVKB01002971.1, forward strand.
AGGCTATTTCCAGGGGCCACATTCATTCAGGTGTGTGTGTTGGGCACCCAGGCCATCCAGGCTAGTGGTGCCCAACTGGTAGAAGTGGACCTCAGTGCCCCTGGTAAGAAACTAATGGCAACCTTTTAAAACTAGAGAATTAGCTGGAAAGCCTGAGCCACCTGGGCAAAGGGAACAGAAGCCTCAAAGTTGTTATTTTGGCCACCATAGCCAGGAACTTCTTGCTGCTTGACCACAAGCTTTCTGATATTATTTCACTACCTTTGTTTGTTTTTTTAAAAAATATATTTTGGTTTTTTGATGTCACAAATGTAAGGTATGTTCATTGTAAAAAATAAAAAAGTTTCTATAACCCTAAAATATAAAAGCAACCCCTATCAACAGTGGTTTGAACTGATAATAAGGAACATTTTGCTCATGTGATAGGGTCTGAAAGAAAGGGGTCCAGGCTGGTAGAGTGGCTCAAGAACATTATCAAGGACATTCTAGTTTTCTGAATCTGTTGTATTACTTTGTAGTCTCAAGGTGGTTCTTCACTCCATGTGATGCAGGGGAAGCAAGTGTTTCATTTTTCTGGTCTCACTAGTGGAGACATGGAGGAAAAGAAGGATCTGAGGATGGGTGCTGGGTCAGCCAGCCACAGGGCCAAAGGGTTATCCATCCCATGGTCTTCAAGAATATTGCTCTTTTAAGCAGCTGTATAGCTTAGATGTACCATCACTTATTTAACAAGTCATCGTTGGACATTGTAGTTGCTAGTTTTTTCATTATTATAAATATGGTTATCTAAAGCTTGCACATATCCATAATTAGTGATCTAGTGTAACATTTTTCAAAGTGAAATTAGGTTAAAAAGCATATATATGTATGTATATGTGTATGTGTGTGTGTATATATATATATACATATATACATATATATATATATACATGTGTGTGTGTGTGTGTGTGTGTGTGTGTGTGTGTGTGTGTTTGTGTGTGAAGGAGATATGGCTTGGTGCTTAAAGTACTTGCCTGGCATGTACAAGGTCCCGGATTTGATTCCCCAGAACCATATAAAGATTAGCTGGGTATAGGTGAGAGGATTGCCTTGACTTCAAGATCAGCCTGGACTACATAGTGAGTTCAGGACCAGCCTGGACTAAAGAGCAAGACCCCAGCTCAAAAAACAATGTCTAAAAAACGTATATAAAATATATAGGATATACTTCTATGAATACATATATATGTGTGTGTGTGTATATATATATATATATATATATATATATATATATATATATATATATATATAAACTGAATTGTCCTCCCAAAAAGGCAATTACATTTTCACCTGTCATGCTTGAAATAGCCCATGTCCCAGCACTCTTGACAACAAGTTTTTTATTTGGTCAGTAAGATATTATTCATGAATTAATTTTGTGTCAGCACTGACCACACCCTGTAGAACCCAGAGTATAGCCCGGGGAACCCCAGCCAGTTCCTACCCATGTTCTGTGCTGCACGCAGGTGTGGGCTGCAGCTGTCCTGTGAGTACAGGGGACCATGTGGCCTCAGCCTGCTGTGCTCTGCACTGGATTTATGTTCCTTTAGCCTGTTCATCTTAGTCTTCATGCCAAGTCATTCTGACTTATCTAGAATTGGAGGTACTTAGGACCAGCCTCTTTTGAAACTGGTCTCCCCTCCCCATCCTCACACCACCCTCATACCTGATCCTACCTCATCGACAGGTTAGGTAGCCTGGCAGGTCATCTCCATGTGCGACAGAGGCCTGGTTGTGTAGCCTGGTCATAGAGCATATTCTTTGTGTGTGCAAGGCAATTAAAAAGAGAAAAGAATCTTATCCATACTTTGTAACAGAGAGTGGGCTAAGAGGATATTCTGGGGGTATTTTAATTATATTTAAGCTGTTATTGTGACACACTCCAATTTCCTAGGCAACTAGTCAGAAGAGTAAATAACCCTGAATGTCACCCCTCTGAAATACTTATTAACCAGTGGGCAGTGAGTTCTCAGGTACAGAGATCCTAGCCAAACAAGGAGTCAGCTGTGGGTGGTAGGAAACTTGCCAGAGGTCAGAAGAGGTTTTCCAGGGCTGCAGCCCGCACACCACTTCTCCTTTTTGCACACAGCATGTGAACACAGGAGTGACTGGGAATCCAAGCAGGGTGCCAGCTGCGCACGGGCCATAGGCCTAATCCCAGGACCACGCCCCCCCCCCCCCCATACACATTGCTAAAACAAAACAGAAAGTGACAGGATCCTGATTTCAGGAGGGGAATATTAAGGATTCTATTGCAGTGGCCCCCTTAGCACGTTCCCTGCTTTTGAGAAGCACTCACTGTCTTAAGGAAAATGAGCTCTCTGGGAGCTATCTTAGGGTTATGGTTTTACCCTTCTCTGTCAGATACCACCACCACTAGGGTAAAGAAAGGAAGAGAGACTAAAATTTACGACGCACCTATTAGGACTCCAGCTAATGCCAGGAACATGATATCTTGTCCTGTCACTACCACCAAACTTCCAGCTCAAAGCATCTACCCAAATTCTGTACTTTCCCCACTATAGAATGCTGCCTCACAGTGATACCCACAGTCAATCCTACACACAACTTAGTTAGCAATCATAGTCCCCAGTATGTCTCTTCCTACTTATGTTGTTCCTGGCCCTTACGGCAAAGAACCTCAAATGCCTTGACTGTCAAAAGTGCATTACCAACCTCTGACCCATAACCATCACTAACCTGGGTTCACTATGTCAGATTCCGTGCGGACAGCCTCCACGCAGATTAGCTGTAACCTTCAAGATAGTCTACGGACAGTAATTTACTAATCATTTTTCATCTTTGAATTAATTAGTAAACCTGGGCATTTGTTAGCCATTCACTGTCCCTCTTGAGTTCTCCATTCGGAGTATCTGTGCCCAGAGCTATAACATGTAGTGATGTCCCCAGGGCACTTACATTTTACAGTAAGAAACTCAGGCCTAGAGAGCCCACCTTTGCCCAGAACATGAATGATTATGAAAGACATAGTGGTTTCCTTGGAGTGTTTTCCACCATTCTTTTTTAAAATGTTTTTTCCCACCATTTATTAATATACATATGCAATACATAATGTTTACAATAAATTTGAGTATTTTGTGCACATATATATCTCATCAACTTTACAATCCCTTCCCACTTTTGGCCCTCCCACCTCCTCCCCACACCCCTAGCTCCCACTATCACACCATGTGATTCTATAGAATGCCTGTATTCTGGGTTTCCCAAATCAGAGAAACCATATGATACTTACATTTTTAATCTTCTGCATCTGACTCATTTCACTCAAATCACCATTCTTTAGCTCAGCTTCCTACCCCTAGAATGGGTTACAGTGGTCAAATTTTGATGCCTTCTCTGAGTTCAGCAGGTCCCTTTATTGGGATATTTACCAAAAGTTCTCTTTTTCTATATTTTGCTATAACTTTGTTGAGATTCTTTAACCTGGTCTCATCCACCAGTCCACATAAAAAAAGAACTATAACAATGTAATTCATAAGGCTAGAAAATGTGAGAAAGAAAAAGAGAGAAGTTAAATTTCACATGCCTTAGCTGAATACTGAAAGGTAAATGTTTTTACATTCAAAAGGTTATCATTATATCAGTTTTCTTAGGATAAATTTACATCAAAGACCGAATAAACGAATTGCTACAATCAACGAACTTAAGTCTATATTAAATTGCTACATTAAATGAACTTAAATCTATATCACATAGGTATACTTAAAGCAACAAATATCATGGTACACTTAGTTACTCACATTTCACAAATTACTAACATTTTGCCAGATTTGGCCTATCATTTTATCTACCTATCCATCCATAAATTCAGGCATACATATTTTTTAAAGATTGTATACTAATTCCCCATGTTAAATGTAATTATTCTGTTTTGCAAACTAATATACAATTACAAATAATAATTATGTAGAGAAATTTCACAGATTTTATAAAACAGCTGGTACTATTTTAGAAGTATATCAATCAAATGATTCAAATACTAGTCTATTTTTTGTTACACTTTAGATGCTTCCTTTCCTCCATGTTTTTTGGTGCTACTTATCTCTCTGCCTCCCTCAAAGAGGGTAAACTTCTTAATTTTATTTTATATATTTTTTAAAATTTTCCCACTACTTTTATTAATATACATATGCAATACATAATGTTTACAATGAACTTGAGTATTTTGTGCACATATATATCATATCAACTCTACAATCCCGTCCAATTTTTGACCCTCCCACATCCTCCATATCCCTTCCCCCCATCTCCGGCTATCACATCATGTGGTTCTATAGAATACATGTATTAAGAGTTTCCCAGAGAGACTGTATAGTACTTAATATGACTATACAGTACTTAATATATTTAATCTTCTGCATCTGATTCATTTCACTTAAATCACCACTCTTTAACTCAGCTTCCTTTTCCTATGCTTAATTATTTCAGATTTTTTTAACTTCCATATATTGTTTACTCATATTTCACTAATTATTAACATTTTGCCCAATTTGGTTTATTCTTTTGCCTATCCCTAATTTCATGCGTAGCCTTACTTTTTTCTCTGCTCCTTCTCCTCTAGCTGTTATCTCTTTTTCTCTGGGGTCATTGGTGTCGCTGGCCTCCTTTTTCCCTTTCGCTTTCTAAGTTCCTTTAAGTAGTCTCTGCAATGCTGGCTTAGTGGCTGCAAATTTCTTTAAGCTTTCTAAATCATGGAAAGTTTTAATTTCTCCCTCTAATTTAAAAGTTAATTTTGCTGGATATAGCAGTGTTGGTTGGCATTTATGTTCTTTTAGTGCTTGGATGACATTGCTCCATGATCTCCTGGCTTTAGAGTCTGGATTGAGAAGTCTGCTGTTATCCTGAAGGGCTTCTCTTTGTAGGTCACCTTTTGTTTTTCTCTAACCACCTTTAGTATTTTCTCTGTGTTGGGTTTCTTGTATTTTAATTATGATGTGTCATGATGAGGATGTCTTCTGATCAAAGTTGTTTGGTGTTCTATATGCCTGCAGTAGTTCCATGTTCATTTCTTAGATTTGGGAAATTTTCTTCCATAATTTCATTGAACATGACCTTCAAGCCTTTTATTTTGTCCTCCGTCTTCTCCTGGACTCCCATAATTCTGAGGTTGTTTCTCTTTGAATCATCTATCAGCTGTTATAATGATTTGCTTTCTTCCTTTTTTGCTTTATGTTCTCTACAACCTATATGTTGTTGCAGCTCAATCATTTTATCTTCTAGGTCTGACATTCTATTCTGAAAATGTTTGAAGTGGTTACTTATTATTTCCTGTGTGTTTTTCACTTCCTGAATATCTGCATTCAATTTTTTCCTATCTCTGTTGTGTTCTTTTCTAATTTCTTGTGTTGCCTTCATTATCTTTTGGTATATATCTCCTTTGTTCTCCTCTAATTGCTTTTCAATGTTTGCTGTTAGCTATGTCCTGGTGTATCTCTTCCATTATCTGTTTCATTTCCTGTTTTATTTCAAAGTATTTCTGGGCCCAGAAGTTAATCTTTTTTGTCTTTTTCATCTTTGGATTTTGCTATTTCAGGATCCCAGATATCATTTTATGGGGTGTCAGGTCTTTTTGTAGATTTATTACCACATTTCCTCATGGTTCTGCTGTCTCTGGCTGTCTCTGGCTGGCCATCTCAGGTGCAGGAATGAAGGGTTTGGCAAAGGCCCAGTCCTAGATGCCTCTGGCTGTCTCAGGCCCAAGGGACAGACGGGGAGATGGAATTCCCAGTCCTAGATGCCTCTGGAAGCCTCTGGTGTGTGGGATGGATGGGTCAATGGAATTCCTGGTCCTACATGCCTCTGGCGTGCAGGGCATTGGTGACCCGGAAGCCTCTGGTGCATACGGGAGGGATGGGGCAGTGGTCCCCCTTTTGAGGTATCTTGTTCACCCCCGCCCCCTCAGCAAAGCTTCCCTACCTGTCCTGGCTTCCCTCCCTCAGGGTGGGGCTCTCCACCCTTGGAGGTGTGCACATTACACTGAGCCGTTCAGGGGATCAGCAGCCTTTTTCCCCCTTTTCTGCTCTCTCTTCCTTTTGTGCCAGTTTCTTCCTATGCACTGTTTAATGGTGACCCCAAAGCCCTGATGTGCTCTTCTGAGCTTTCTTTTACTCTAAAGGGTTCAGTCTTGGGCTTTCCCCCAACCCCTTCTTTTTTGGATGGCTCCTGCTTACGTCATTGCCTGTTAGGGCTGCTGAGGGCTGCTTCTTGTCTGGGCTCCCGGGGGCCTTTTCTAGGAGGAATGCAAATTGCATTTGTAATATATACTACTCGCAGGTTCATTTTTCGGAGGAGCGGCTACTAGCTGCCAATAATTCCCACTTCTCCCAGATCCACACCTACCTGAGATTGAGGTTCTGGCCTCTGGGCTTTCCTTCAGCTGTGATCTGTGGGTGCTGGCAGCTCAGGACCGCACCTAGTCGGCTGCTGTTTTCCTCTACTTCCAATAAGACTTCAGGATTTCTGACCTTCCCACTGCCTCCTGTCAATTGTTGGGGCCATCCCTCCTCTCCCAGCTCTGTCAGATGTCCCAGGCTCCACACGGGCTTTCCTCTGTCTGTAGCTGCCTGCACCTTTCAGCCATTTGCAGCTAACCTACAGTGGTGGCTTTCTTAGGTGCTGGAATTTTTTTTTCTCCACTTTCACTGTTCCTTCAGAATTTCTGACCTTCTCCCAACTTCCTTTCAGTTGTTGGGGTGCTTCTGTCTTTCCTAGATACATTGAACATGTGTTTTATGACTAAATTCTCGACTTTTTAAGTGGGTCAATGATGAAACATTGTGCAGTTCTGTTACTTGGCTGCCATCTTGACCGGAAGTCCCCTCCACCACTCTTTATGTACCATGCTGCCCATAAATATAGCTAAATGTGCCAGTATATTTCTTAGAAAATATAAGGCTATCTATTTTGGTAGTGTAATTGAAGTTTGACTTCTGAATTCTATCTCTTCTCCTTTCTGTAGCATTTGGGAAAATACTAAGTCATTCTCCCCTTCCTAGCAGTTTCCTATCTTTCACTCCATTTTCTAGGCAAAACATGAGAGGAGAGTATCTTTGATAATGTCCATGTTTGTCTTGGTTTCCTAGTAATGTACATCTTTTCTGTTGCTACCAAACTTCCACTTTATCCATCTCAAAATAATTTCAGTGTAGCTACAGTATATAGTACAGGTGAAAAAGTATTTTTCTTTCTTTTAACAATTACTTTAAGTGAATCATTAAAACTTCCATCTTAAGATATCCTGTCTCCCATGCTTAGAAGAAATTACATGGAATATCAAGGACTTAAAGAAAAAAGTATTGTGGATGTACCTGCAGTCCATGTAGGTTTACCCAAGGATCCTCACTCTTCACTAGAAGGCATGACTAGTAAGTTTATCACCAAACTTTCCAGATGTTTGTCACACATGACCTTCATTGCTCAAATTCTGCAACCTGAAACAGTTCACAGAGTAGCAAATACATGTGGATAAAAATGTGGAAATTTTTATCCCTAACAGTCAAATAAATATTATCTAAAAAATAAAGTATCACAAATACTAGTAAAAAGAATATTCTTGGAGGAAAATAAAATAATGTGGAGTCTGAAAAAATAAAGGTAGTTGTAGTACAGGATATGAAAGAATTAAAAGATAATTTTTATTAAATCAGCAATTTTTTGATACCAGGGATTACAGGTATACATTACCACATCCAGCTAAATCAACACTTTAAAAAAAAAAAAACAGTGCTAGTTAAGCATTTGTAAATTTCTGGAAGAAAAATGAAAAATACAGACTCTTTGGGTGCTATTAAGCCTTAAAAAAAAATCTCACAGCTAGAAGAGTAGCCTGGCAAGTACAAGGCCCTGAGTTCAATTCCCCAGCACCACATAAACTGAGCATAGTGGCACATGCTTAGAATACCAGCATTCAGGAGGTTGAGACAGGAAGATTGCTGTGAGTTTGAGGTCAGCCTGGACTACATAGTGAGGTCAAAGCCAGCCTTGACTACAGAGTAATACCCTATCTCAAAAAACAAATAAGATGACAACTAATGCCTTTTTACCCATTAATGCTCTGCTCAAAGTAGTACTCGTATAGTTAAATTTTAAAAAATTGTTCAAAGAGATTAATTCCAAACTATTTAAATATCAAAAATGTCCATCAGTTGGAGAGTGATATAATTATAACATAGAATATTAAGCTCCTTTAAGCATATTTCCAGGCTGGGAGTATAGCTCAATAACAGAGAACTAATATGTACAGGACCCTGGGTCTAATTTCTAACACCATAAAAAATGTATTTCCCAATATCTTTAACTATTCTTTGACATGTTCACACTGTAATATTATAAATTCCTGGTCTTCACCCCAAACTTAGGCCTTTTTCTTCTGCAGTTTTTTTCTGTCTTTTCAATAACTCCTGCCAGGAACCTTGGCACCACCCTTGGCCTCTCTCATATTCCACAATGTTCTATGGCAAATCCCATTAGCTGCACATTCAGTAGGTTTCTTGGTACTTTCCCGGCCTGTGGTGAAGCATGAGCTAGAGCTTAAGGGGGAAAGAAAACAATCCTAAAGCCTGGCTACATGTTTAGGAGTCGAATTCCTAAATCACAGCCTAGTTTTTCTCCTTGATTAAAGTTACCTAGTAAACTGTTCCTTCCTAGAGCAGAAGCTAGCAACAGACAAATGGTCTTACTGAGAGTGTATCTTCTGAAGACAGGGTAGCAGGATCCTGAGAATGACTACAATTAATAGAAGGATGGGAAAGAAAAAGTAATAGAATTTCCTCGGTGACAAGCCTATGTGCTAAGAAATGTATATTTTCAGTGAGCGATAAATAGTGTATAGCCTGAATGCCTATCAGATTTAAAGGGGACCCTAAAATCAAGTATGTAAAAGCCTCTACTATCATAGCTTTTCTGACTGTCAGACAAGGTCAGTGGGCTTGTGCCTAGGTCACAAGAGACCCTGGTAGACTGTTGATGATTTTCTTTGTCATAGAAGAAATAAATTTTTTTTCAGCTCTCATAAATTTATACCTGGGGCAGACCCTAATAACAAATGACAGATTAGCAAGGGAAAAATAAACACATTTATTAACACATGCAGTGCATATTACACAAGGGAAACCTCACATCGCATCATGCAGGAAGTAACTTCTGGCCATGGCCTAGAACTCTGGTTTATGTAGCATCTTCCATAAGAGCTATAACTTTACAGAGAAATAACAGAACAAAGAACAATCTTTGGAAGATTTTAGTCTTCCAAAGGCAAGAAACTGTGGAAGGGTAGAATACATGAAAAAAAAAAAAGATCATACAGTGAGATTTGTTTGCAGATTCCCGTCTGGGATGATAAGAAAATTTAAAAAGGAATTTAGGAGCTGCGGGAATGGCTCAGTGGTTAAAGGGCTTGCTGCTAAGTAAAGCACTGAGTACCTGATTTCTGTTCCCTAGCACTGCATAAGCCAGGCCTGGTGGTGCACGCTGTAATCCCAGCATTTGGGAGGCTGAGACAGAAGATTGCTCCGAGTCCAGCCTGGGCTCCATAGTGAGTTAAGGACTAGCCTGGGCTGCAGAGCGAGACCCTGTCTCAAAAAAAAATTATTTTCCAGTTTTCAGACAGAAAAGCAGAATAGAGCTTTTCCTGTTTGCTGGTTCAGAATTACCTTTAGCTTCAAAAAAGTTTTTTTTTGTCAGAGACATATTCTGATAACTCACCATAAAACTGAGTCATAGTATCAAAGGTTTGTCTATATCTCACATGTACAAATAGGTAGAAAGGTTTATGATAATCGGGTAAGCCGGTTGTGGACGAGCTAATTTAACTCACAAAAGACCTGTTTTTATTTAAATTTCTAAGGAAGAAGTTTGTATTGAGTTAAGTTTAAGTTTGATGATTTCAGAAAAGTTGAAAACCCACTATGGGCAGTAGCCAAGATTCTTTTTGTCTCCTAGGAATAGCTAGGAAAGGTTTGAATGGCCTACAGTCTGCCAGAACTAAAGGATTTAGCTCACTGAGGTAATCATGACCTGCGTGATGACCTTTGACAAAATGGTAACTCCTCTGGAAAGCTTCTGTCCTTTCTGAAAGAAAACAAAGCTGTCATCAGTCATAGAGCTACCTCATCTTTAGAACACAAGAGATCACCTACCCATGGAGTTAGAGTAACAGGGAAAGCCAAGATCCTTGAATTTATGGTTGAGGACATAAGAAGAGAAGGGGGCCTCAGTAAGTCTTTGGAGTAGTACAGCTCAGAAATACTGTAGATTTTCCCAGGAGAAGGCAAACAAATTTTGACTATTTTACCCCAAAAGAAAAACTATAAATAAATATATACACGTGTGTGTGTGTGTGTGTGTGTGTGTGTGTGTGTGTGTGTGTGTGTGTGTGTGTGTGTGTAATATATAGCCCCAGGAGGCACTGAAGATGAAAAAATTGTGGTTCTAGCAAGGGAGTGACTGTTGTGTTCTATTTATGGGTCCATGGTCTGAACAAATCCATTGATATATCCCAGCCATTGGGGTTTTTCATTCTGTGTTGTTATTGTCCTGTGTGTTTGCTTGCTTGCTTTGTGGTAATGGGGATTGAACCCAGGGCCTCATGTATACTACGCAGTGCTCTACCGCAGAGCTGTACTCCCCGCACCTGCTCTGTTGGGGAGAACTGATCTTACGAAGACTTGTCCAAGGTATCGTGAGTCTTTTTTCTATCATGCCTCTGACTTTATGTTAGTCCTTCAGCTCTGGCTTAGGTGGATGTTGTGCAAGTTTATGTAAAAGTTCAGGTGAGTCTTTTTGAATCTTGATGGATTGAACTCCAGTAATCCTACAGATAATTGAGTGGTTGAAACTGTGTTCCCTATTTGTTCTAATGTGCCTTTCAAACAATTTGTTTTATATCTAAGATTCCCTGAACTGAGCACTATAATTCTAAGTTGTCTTAGTGAAATTACATCATCTAAAAATATAAAGTCACAGACTTGGGTGATAGTAGATATGCATGTGAGAAACGAGAGTCTCGTTTAAGAGGGTTACAAATTTAGAGTTAGACTGAAGCAGCCAGTCCAAAGTTGTACCAAGTGTGGAGCCCCACTCATCCCAAAGGCTGACTCTTGTGGACAAAACAAGAGAAGACTGGGAGAGTTTTCATAGAGATTACCATAACCACCCAGAACTGGAAACAATCCAAGTGAGTGGATAAATTTTGGTATATCACTCTGAGTACCATTGTTTGGAATACACTAAAACAGAACCATTTATCCACATGACAACTGGGATGGAAGTCAAAGGCATTATGCTAATAAAAAAATTTTCAAAAGGTTATTATGTGATTCCATTTATGCAACATTCACAAAATGACAAAATTATAGTGTGGTGGAGAACAGATCCGGAGTTGGCAGGGGTTAAAGTTGGGGAGTAGCTTGAAGGAGTTTCTTTGAGGTTATAGAACATTCTGTATTATGGTGGGGTATTGAATACATGAGTCTGTACATTTTTAAAAGTGCATATAGAAACTGGTGAAGTCCCTTGAGACTATCATGCTTAGCAAAATGAATTAGACACAGAAGCTTAAATATCACATGATTGCTCTAATAAGAAAAGTCAAGGTATAAATAAGCAAAAAAGCAAAATTAAAGAAGAAAATATGAAGATAGACTTTGTGGAGAGGGAAAGAGTATGTGGCTGTGGTGAGAGGGTGGGAAGGGGCAAGGGAAGTAAAAATGATCAGGATGCAATAGAATATGCACCAATCCCTCAAGTTGGATGTAATTATTAAATATCACAAATACATGGTAATAAGAATAATTTGGGGTAAAAAGAAAGTAACTGGTGAAATCCAAGTAAGATGTATAGCTTAATTAATAATGTACCAATTTCCTGATTTTAGTTATTATTATATAATTATATAAGATGTTATTGGAGCAAGCTGGATGGATATACATGGCAATTCTTTGTTTTGTTTTACAATTTTAAATCTAAAATTATTTTTAAATGTTTACAAAAAATAAAAAGGTGCTGAGTTATGCAGCAGTCCTTGAGATTCTTTTTAGTATTTACTAGAAAAGATTATAATAAATAAAGCCTCTAAAGAATTACAGGCTGAGTGCTGTTTGTAAATACACAGTTTCATTATTGCTGTAATTTTGATTTGGAAATTATGCTCAGTTATTGAAACTGTAGCATTGTTACCAATATTTTGTATTGTTACAAATGTACTGTAACATGAGAAGGAAACTCTCAGTGGAGTTTTCCTTGGGACAAAATAAGTCCTTGCCCATGGCATACAGAGCTCCTGGTAATAAGGTTTTTGCCTACCTTTTAGCTACATTTCCTGCCCGTAACATATATCTGGGGGAAAGAAAAAAAAAAAAACTCTGCAGGCCTCCCCGCCCTCCCATTCCCCTTCCTGCTGGTGACTCTATGTTTCCTCTGTGAAGCCTGCCTTGCCTCAAGAAGCAGAGCAGCTCCAGTAGCGACTGAGGCTCGGCGAGTCCTGGGTCCCCCTTGGTTATTTCATTCACCTACCTCGTTCCTGCCCTGGCCCTGGCCCTGGCCCAGGCTGGGACCCTTTTCCCAAGCACATAAACTGTGGGTCTCAAGCACACCTTCTATGAATGGTGATGTGTTGAGTGAGTACCTCTGAGCCTCTGTAAGTCCTTTGGTAATCAATTTTGTTTATTCTTTCCTATCTTAGTACAGTAATTTTCCACAAATCTAAAGATTAAACCAATAATTAGGTTAATATTTAAAACATTGTTTTCCAAATATTCACAGTAATTACTTTATTAGCATTCCTCCATTCTCTCTTTTCAGTCATGACCATGTTTTAAGTAGCTGAGGAAAGATTATGAGTTTACACTGGAGTCTTCTTGCACAGATAAGATCTAGACCTTACTGAAGATAGGCTGTGGGAGGATTGGGAGGGATGCCAGGATAAAGAGCAAAGGCTTATGCTTAAGCTGTGTTTCACTTTAAAATTTGCCTAATAGAATCAAGATGTTCTCTACCCTGCAGGCAGCCAGCCACTGTCAGGTCTACCTGAAATGCTGCAGCAGACACAAATGGCCTTGAAGACAAATTCCCAGTATTCCTCCTTGGCATCCTCCTGGGAAAATAAGCTGGTTCTCCCTACTTGTCCACACGTCTAGCTCCTGTCTCCACACTTCAACAGAATGACTCAGAGTTTCATCATTCCTTATTGCATAATCATCTAATGACCATTTCTCTGTCTCAGGCCTGGTAGCATCATTAAACAGGGCAGATGCCCTCCTCCTTGAAACCAGCCTCTCCCTTTACTCCTGGGACATCACCTACCATCGCAGCCTCCTCCCCTTTGATCTCATGCCCTGACATTTCTCTTTAACTTAGCCATGAGCCTTCTGCTCACTTTTTCAAGTAAAAGTAATAATAAACATGTTTCCATGCCCCACATTTCCTGTTTCTCTTCACTGCTGACGTCCATCATCTTTATAGGCCCAAATAAGTGCCATCTTCCCCCAGAGACCATCCACTTGTGGAGTCCCCACTGCGTGCTACTGGAGCTTTGGAAAGTCAAATATATGTTCACTGTTGAGCACCACGTGTACGCTGGTTTGTGTCATCTCTCTGGCTTTATGAATTACCCTTATTTCTTCAGCTAAGCAGAGGCTCCTTAAAGACAAGACAGACTTAAAATGACCCTGTGGCTCCCTGTGTTTTGTGGAGTGCTTAGCACCTTGAGTCAGTGGCCAGTGAACACTGTTGATGACTGAGGCAGCATGGCAGTAACTTGGAAAGAGATACAAAGGAGAGACCTCTGAAGTTCCCTTCCCTCCTCCTACTGTCCTACCGCTCAGGGGGCTAAATCAGAGCCGAGCATCCTGCGCCAGAACCATGCACATCAGACACTCTTCTGCCACAGTGTGCAGTGTGGAAGAAACATAGGATTGGGTTCAGATACCCCAGGTTCAGCTCCAGCCTCAGCAGGAATTGGTCTTGAGCTTGAGCAGATTACCGGAGTCCTGAGCCTTCATTTCCTCATATACAAAATTGATTAATAAGTGAGGTTTTAAAATGAATGGTGTAACCTCTAAGAATGATATTTCTGATAGGAATTCCAGGCCCCCTAGCAAGCCTCCTGGGACCGCACCGGTGCCATGTCCCCACTGTGGGTGTGGTCTCTAGCATACAGTGTTGGACCTAAAGGTAGATAGAGCACGGGGGATATGAAAAATGGCAGTTTGCTGGAGAGAGGGTAGAGCATCAGATAGCACTGAAACTTTTTAAGTTTGTTCTGGACATCTTCAAGACAATCTTCCTGGTTGAAAGGCTAGAGGATACATGAGCAGTCTTCCTGTTAAAATGGCAAGGAGATCAAATTGAGGCGATTCTGACAGATGATGGATTTACGGTACAGGGAAGGATGAGAGCACAGAGGGAGCTGAGCCTGTTAGCAGCAGAGAGCAGCTGACCAATTCATAGACTCCAGGCATTCAGAGAAGGGTGAGAACACACCATCTGGCCTTGTTGGCAATTCTAAGGCAGACATCAGAAGAAGCAGGGTGTTAAAGAAACATAAAGTGGCATAGCTTGTATGTGTCCCCTAAGACACACATGTGCTTTTGAAGCATAAAAGGCTGAGTAAACATCAGACCCCCAGGGCTTCAGGAAACATGAGTGTTCCCTCCCTAGCATGTCACAGTATCTCCTACGACTCTTTTCCCTCTGTCTTCAGGCCAGTAGCCAATGGGCCAGTTACCCACTGTCCAGAATTGGTAGAAAGGCCATCCCAGCAGGTTGCTGGCTTGCCCTCTGGGAGCCCTCATAAAACCTTGCTGTTCGCAGCCTGGCAGCCCCTTGTTACTTGCTTCAGAGGAAGAGACTTAAGTCTCTTGCCGAGAGTCCCAAGGACTCATGCCGCCTGTGTTGGTATGTGGCTAGAGAGTACAGCTAGCAGCCTGCTCTTTTTTCTTCTCTTCATGTGTCCAGCAAACTCCCTCAGTGCTGACACACAGAAGCATGATCAGAAAACCACTTTTTTCCCAATCCACTTGCCTTTTGAACCTTCATATCTTGATCTGACCTCTCCATTCAATAAATACTTACTGAGCAGCTACAGGGCACAGAGCCAGTGCTAACTAAAAACAGAAATAGGTATCATGGGTCCAAATCATCCCTGTCTTTCTTCCTGAGGACCATGGAGATCAGGCAGCAAGGAACTGAAAGCCAAGCCTGTCTCTGCCCTCTCCATACTCAGGGCACTAATCAGCATGACTGTGGGAGTTGATTCAGGATGCAGAAATGAAGAAAGTGTATGTTGGTGATTCTCAAATTTGCTCAGCCCCCCTGCTACTGAAGAAAAACCTTTGATTCCTTCAGGCAATGTCCCTTTTATCCTCACAACAACCCCATACTCAATAATGTCACCATTCTGATTCTTTGGACATGAAAACACGTTTAGCGACCTTCAACCACTTGCCCTAAGTCTCCAGGTGGTGAGTGGCAAAGCCTGCGCCAAGCCGCATCTACTGCCATAAAACCCCTCTCTTCATGCCACAGCCTTCAGGAGTTTGCTGCTGGTGGCTTTGGTTTAATGGTGGTTCTGCTGAAGTCTGTTGGCTTAAAAAGCAGGTGTTGGAGGAACATCTAGATACCCAAGGAAGAAAAGGCTGCCTTTCTCTCCATGTATCCAGACAAGCCTGACTGAAAGGGATTCATTTTAGCAACGCTAAGTTCTGTTTGCTGCCCTCCTGGGTTTCCCTTACACCTTTGAGTTATGGTCAGGTAGAGCAGCCCAGCTAGACCTCCTGCTGAAGACATCGTCCCCTGGACAGTGTCTACAGAGGATCTGGCAGCATTTCCCAGGCTACTGTAGATCAGATTTCTGCACAAATTCAGATTGTGTTCATCAGACCACCCAGAATCCAGTGACTTGTGGCTGGAACAGAAGCAGAGCTCAGCATCCTGTGGAAGAGCTACATGACCTAGAGTGTTGTGAGAAGAAAGTTCTTGAGAAGATTAAACTTGGTGGCACATACCTGTAATTCCAGCTACTCAGGAGGCTGAGACAGGAAGATCACAAGTTCAAGGCCAGCCTAGGCAACTTAGTGAGATCATGTCTCAAAACTTTAAAAAGAAAAAAAAAAAAAAGAGGAGGGGAATGGGTAGGGATGTAGCTCACTGTGAGGCCCTAGACTCTATCCATTATACCTCAAAGAAATATCCTGGAGAAGCTCCAATTCCTGCCTGACCCTACAACCATCCCTATCCTGGATCTGCTAGCGTAGGCAGCCCTCCTTGAAACCACTCTAAACTTGCCTCATCTCCACTTCGACTAGTTAAGCTTCGAGCCACTGGGTCTCTCTGTGAGTCAAGTCCTTGCTCATCCATGAGCGGTAGATGATTGGCTGGCTGTCCCAGGGCTTTGTGACCCGCTGTCAACCTTCCTCTGGCCCCTCAGAACCCTGTGCTCCATCTCCACATACCGCCTTCATGCAGTTCTAGAACAACGTGGATGTGTAGCCAGAGGGACAGGGGTAGCAATTCTGCAGATTTTCCAAACAGGTGACTTAAGCCCCCTGGGCCTGTGCAAGAAGGGGAAGCCCAGTGACAATGGGCATATCCCCACGACAGGAACAGAAACCTTTTGGCAGGCTCCGCAGCGTTCTGTCTTCTGGTTCCACGGCATCTGTTCCCGTTTTCCTGGCTGGTAGGATGGCATCTATCAAACAGATCTAAGAGGAATCTGGAGTTGGGGAGGGATTATATCAAAGCCCAGCTTCAGGAAGCCCAGATGGCTGTCCCCAGGCAGAAGTGGCAGAGAAAAGCACAGTTCTTTAGTCTGTCTCCCTTCTGGACTGGTTATTCCACAGTCTCAGAGACCTGAAGCTGGCTATATGTCAGGCACCTGCTTCTCTAACAGGTGTCCTTGGATTCCTGCTGTCTGTCCAATAATGCTGATAAAACTTAGCAATGGGGCTGGAAGAATGGCTCAGCGAGTCAAGCACTAAGTACCCAAGTTTGATTCCCCAGCACCACATAAGCCGGGTGTGGTGACGCAGGCCTATAATGCCAGCACTCGGGAAACTGAGGCAGGAGGATCGCCATGAGTCCAAGGCCAGTGTGGGCTCCATAGAGAGTTCAGGACCAGCCTGGGCACAGAGCAAGACCCTGTTTCAAAAAAAAAAAAAAACCACTTAGCAAAAACTGTGTGCCAGGGTCTGTGCTTGGTGCTTTGTGCATGTGGCACAGTCTTCATAAAAATTCTATGAGGCAGGATCTGTCCCTGTTCCATTTTATACTTGAGAAAACTGAGGCTTAAAATGAAGCATCTAGGACTAGAGATCCAGGATCTCAAAGCTCAGACTCTGTGGAGCTAACTGGAGGCATGCAGAATACCACCTATAGGAAAAGAAGACTTGTGTCTTTCATAGCCACACTAGATGGAGGTGGTAGCCTGGGATATGCAGGGGCTTCTCCGGGAGCCAACCAGAACAGAGCTGAACTCAGGATAAAGGGAGCCATAGAAAATTAGAGAAGACTGAGGGGCCCCAAGTTATCTCCAGGATATATATTTAAAAGCAGAAAGCCAAAATTAGATGTAGGCTGATAAAGCCACATGAGATTTTAGAATATGTGGACATATTGGCCATGTTTACCATTTAGAAGTCCAAGGACCTATAAAACTGGAGGCCTGGGTGTCTGGGAAGGAACTAGATAGTCTCTTAAAAAACCTTTCTGATCAGAAAATATTAAGATTTGGTCTTGATAACTATTTTTTTAAAATATTTCAGTCTGAAGAATGACCAGTAGTTCCCCTCTCCTAATGACAACTGTAGCCTTCTTTCCCCTTGCCAGTGAATGCACAGCGAACCTTATGGTTGTAGCACAGGAAATCATTGAGCAAAATCACCAGATTAAACACCCTTAACTTTTCTTCCCTGATTCCAGACTTGGTAGCTTTGCAGTGTAGTTCCCCCCCCCCCCCATGACATCTTGCTCTGATCTGTGAATGGGGTTTCCAGCCAACTGGAGGAAGACATGCTGTAATTCTGTAGGGCTGTTTCTCCTGATAGTATATAGATAGATAGAAATGCTGCTACTATATAGCCCTTAGGACAGAGCCTGCCCCTGCTTGTGGTTCCCTACCACTCTCTAAGGACAGGTGAACAGCTCTTGGTAACAGATATGTTTTAAGAGTTTTCTTAGCTGGGTGTGGTGGCACACACCTATAATCCCAGAACCCTGAGAGGAGGAGGCAGGAGGACTGCAAGTTCAAGCCCCGTCTGGGCAACTTAGTCTATTACTAAGACTGTGTCTCCAAATTAAAAAATACAGAGACTGGGGTTGAAGCTCAGTGCAAAGGCCATAGGATCCATCCCAGTACTACTAGAAGAAAAAGGATAGTTTTCTTGGACTGTGCCTCTTCTGTTATTAGAGGCAGCTGGGCCACATAGAAGCCAAATGTTTGGGCAAGTGCAATATGTACCTACACCCAGCACCTTGCCTGCTTTGAATTTAGCCCAAGTTAACCCACAACTCAAAAGGCAATTGGAAGTTAGACCAGTTGATTAGTTCAACTTGTGGCTTTCGGGAAAAGGGATGCTGGTTTAGTTATATAAGTACCATGCACTAACCATTTGTGCCACTGGAACCCCTGGTTTAGTTTAGTGTAGAATCTTAGAACAGACGCCAAGCTCAGGTCACTTTGGCTGACCCACCTCACAAAGGACATCTCAGCCAAGAATGGGTGCTCCACTCAACTCCCTTTCCTGGCAACACCAGGTTTTAATGAAAACTAGCTTCCTCTTTGGGAGCCAGATCAAAATTAGGGGCTCTCCCCTTTCCAGATTGAGCTAGGGAAAGGAAGAGGTGAGGATGGGAGGCTGTTAAGAGGAATCTTTGCTCAGGAACTGGGTGCCACCTGCTGGCCATGTTTAACTCCATGCACAGGGCCAAAGAGAACAGGAAAACTAAAAGGGCCCCTTGCCCTCCTCAACATAACAAGGAATAAAGAGAGAGTTTAAAAAGCTGATTTCTTTGTGTTGCTCTAGTAGGTGTGACAGTGGCTCCTTGCAGAGACCCTTGAGTGCCTTGGGATCCCAAGCAGGGCAGAGAGTAGTGCTGCCTCCAAGAACAAACCGAGTGACAAAGGCTGTGGTCCTAGTGTTAGCTACACCCCCTCACTAAAATCCCGAGCCATTTTTGAGCTCCCTCTCATAGGCAGCTGCCACTTTGGATATATTTGTGATAAGTTTTCGGCTTTTGTGTTGTGGTACTGGCAGTTGGGAATTTGGGGCAGAGAAGACCTGGGCATTTTTCAAATAGCCTTGTAGCTCTTAGTGTTTCCTGATGGCAAGATGTTCAGTTGTAATCTAAACTCCAAGAAAACAAGAGACTTTTCCTTGCTACCAAGGAGGAAGATAACACCTACCCACCCACCCTATGCAGGGAAATAGCAAAACATCCAACCTCCCAGTTTCTGCCACTGCAACAGTGCAGTAAATTCAACTAAGCCTGTGTATCAGATGAGGGCTGTGGAGTTTTTTTTGGGACGAGGGCCTTTGCACTAAGCTACATTACCTTAGGCCTTTCTTCATTTTTTATTTTGGAACAGACTGTCACTAAGTAGTCCAGACCGGGCTTGAACTCGCAATCCTCTTGCCTCAGCCTCCCTGAGTGCTAGGATTACAGGCCTAGGTACCAGGTCTGGCAAGACTGTGGTTCATATGCCTGGCTATATAATAGAATCACAGAATCACTTAAGGTGTTAAAGAAAGAAAAACTGCATGTAATATATATTTTACATCACACATACATGCACGCACGCACACATGGGCTTCCCTCGTAAGTAATTCCTGAAATGTATATGGTAAGCCATAAGTCTGAACTGTCAGCAGGTCTGGTCCTGACAAACCCCAGAAGGGCTACCCTTGAGATGGAGGACCCTTGAAGCTCTAATGGCTTCAACTGGACTCTAAAGCACAAGTCTGGACTAGACCTGTTGCCTCCACTTTTCTTCAGTCATCAACCTTTGAAACTTTATACCCATTAAACAAAAAAAAATTTCCTAAAATGGTTCAGAAATTCCCTGGGCCAATGTAAGAACATCCTATTCTCTCAGAACCACCCCCCAGAGAGCCCAGAGCCTCTGAGGCCCAGTGGTGTGCCACCCACAGATCGCCAAGAATCGTGCTGCCCACGGGACCCAGAGACTTACTGGAGAAATGAGCCTCTGGGCCTGTGGAAAATTCCCAAATAGTCATTTGGGACAGTTACCCAAATAGCTCATGCCCTTGGGCAGCCAGCCCCGCTGCCTCTGCCCTAAAAGAGTATGACCACTCATTCAAGAGACCGTTCAGATCTACCTTCCTCTGATCTGCATGCTCCCTCCTTCCTGACTTCCTGCAGGACTTTTTGCACCTCATATGGGGCATTTGATTCTACTTATCCCATGTGTGTTTGTCTCCATGGTGAGATTAGAAACTCCCTGGGAACAGGGGAAATCTTTTCAATTCCTCTCAGTCCATAGCAAAATAAATACTCATGGAAATAGAAAAGCACTTTCCTGGGCCCTTCCCATTCTGCCTTTTTAGTAGTTCTGTGTCCACCCACCTCTGTCCACTTCCACTGCGATGCTTTAGTTGAGTCCCCTGGAAGCTCCGAAATGCTCTCCTCAGTCCCTGCTATTCCCTTCCACCAGCATGGTTAAGTTACTGTTCACCGAGGATTGGTCTGGAATCCAAAGGAAAATAAAACATAGCCTGGCCCCTGTGGAGCTATATATACAGTCAGGTAAAAGAGGCGGACACAGAGGTGATTTCGTGAGAATGTGATGAGTGCCTTGAACAGTGTCACAGCACTATAGGGACAGAGGAGGGGCGTGTGTCACACACAGAGGTTCAAAGAGAGTTTCCTAGAGAGGAACTTGAAGCTAAGTCCTACAGGTTGGGAGAGGATAGGGAGCCTAAGCCAGGAGTTGATGATAGATGAATCAGAAAGAAGAGAGGGCATTGAACAACTTTACTGAACACTATGCCTATGACAAAATTAGAAACTCACTCCTGACCTCGAGGTACTTCTGATGGGGTCTAGGGGAAGGCATGTAAGTAAGTCTGGTGGTAAGTGTGAGGATGAGGGCACAGGGCAGTGGGCACAAAGGCATTATGTAATGAGCTCAAGCACAGGAGGCTTGGGACATAGCTCAGTTAGAGCACTGCCTAGCATGTGCAAGGCCCTGGGTGTGAACCCACAGCACCACATTAAAAAAACTAGGCAGGTGTAGTGGCACATACTTGTAATCCCAACCTCTGGAAGCTGTGGCAGGAGAATTGCCATGAGTTCAAGGCCAGCCTGGGCTAATAGTGAGTTTAGAACCAGCTTGGACTACAAAGCGAGACTCTGCTTAAAATAAATAAATAAGTTCAAGAACAAAATTTCCCTTGGAAATTTATGAAATTTCCCGGGTCCTGGGTCTTTAGACTATCTCAGGACAATAATTTTTGCCTTTCTTGGCTTTCAAGCCCTCCCTTTCCCTGAGCAACAAAGGAAAAGATTTATTTTTAGAAGGATGAAGGGACTTAGAGGAATAGCACAGCGGTTGCAGTGCTCATCTAACAAGCTCAAGGCCCTGGTTTTAACTCTCAGAACCACATAATCCAGGCATGGTGGCACACACCTGTAATTCCAGCACTCAGGAGGCTGAGGCAGGAGGACTGCTGTGAGTTTGAGGCAGCTCTGTACTACATACTGAGTTTAGAACCAGCCTGGACTACAGAGTAAGAGTCCATCTATCCATAAAGAAAGAGAGAAAAAGGGAGAGAGAGAGAGAAGAAAAGAGGGGGGGGATAAAAAAACATTCATTTAATTTAAATGTGCATATGATGAAGTTCCACTCTACTTGGTTGAGGAGTCAGGGCATGAGCATCACAATACCCCAAGCTGAGCACCGGGCTGGGCCGAATCACTGCCTTTGCCTGCAGAGCCTCGGGCCTCTGATCAAAGGCTAATTCTAATTCAGTAGATCTCAGGTGGAAAAGGAGAACTGCAATTTCTTTCTTTTTGTTTAGTTCAGGCTGTTCCTGAACTCACTATGGAGACCAGGCTGACCTGGAACTAATGCAATCCTCCTGCCTCAACCTCTTTGAGGTGGGATTACAGGTGCACCACCACACCCAGTTTATATGGCACTGGGGAATCAAACCCAGAGTCTTGAGCTTGCTAGGCAGGCTTATTAACCACTGAGCTATTCCTCCAACCCCTGGAATTTCTGCTGTAACATACTGGTTATACAGATTGCTAGAGTACATACCACAGTTTGAGAACCCCTGGAGCAGTGAATGAGTAACGCTTAGGGTGGGAATACCCTCCAGAGGCAGGGTGAGTGGGGAGCTGAGAGACCACAGTGGGAGATAAGGCTGGAGAAGTGAAGGCTGTTTAGGAGTAGTTAGGTAAGTGGTACGGAGGGATCATATTAAAATAGCCGGTATTAAAATACCTGTGGGGGCAGAGAGGTGGGCTGGGTGTGTTCTTACTTCACAGAGACCCTGCATATTAAACTCTGGGGAAATATTCTTCGCTCCAGAAATATGAACTCTCACAATTCCCAGAATACACAGTCCTTCTGGTCTATCCTGTTTGTCTATTTCTGATAAAGCCACAGTTACAAGAAACAGTTCCCTCTACTCTTAACAGCAATAAACAGCAGCTGACCCTTGGCCTCTTTGGGGCCATGTGGGTAAGTAGGGGTCAGCCTAAAGACCAGAGGAAGCACCTCAGCTCAGCACCAACTGAAGAGTGTGGCAACATCGGTCCAGAGTTGCCAGAAGAAGCCAGAAATTCCAAGTTTTTTGTATGAAACATCCCAACTTTGTGCTATTGGACACTATTTCAAATAGTTTCCAACAGTCCTGAGTGCTAAATAGTTTAAGCCTGCACGGCAGATTTGGTCACAGCGCCTTGTTTACAACTGCTGGGATTGGAGCTGGGGTGTGGGTGGCCAGACCTGCCTTTATGCAGACTCTCACCACAGAGTTGTCAGAAGGGGTTTGGGGGAAGGAGGAGCTGGAGGCTGGAAGACTTTTCAGGGGAGTCCTGGTGGCTTTTGCTAAGGAGAAAGTAAGCCCAGGGATGGGAAGAGCCCTAGCATATTGCGGAAGGGAGGAAAGTAGACCGGGTACAATCACTGCATAGGTTTCTCACTCGGGGTGACATTGTATACCATAATGAATGCAGGGGCAGAAGCATGTTTTAAGAGATTCTGAATGAGTAGAGTTTAGATGCCTCTTGGTCAGCCAGCCAGCCAGGGCACAGGAATAGGGAATTGGGAGTCAGAGAAGAAGCATTGGCCTTCTAGAACACATGTATGGTCAGGTTACTGTCTACCTATAATCTTCCGTAATGGATTCACATTGACCAAATAGAAAATCCAGGCTCCTCTTAGTAAACAAAGCCCTTCCAGCTCTTTCTCTGCCAGCCCCACTGTGCCACGCCCCAACACAGAACTTACTCCCAGGGCCTGCTGCACCACTCAGAGCTCGCAGAATGAGCAATGCCTTTGTTCTGGCTATTCCTTAGGCCTACGGTACTTTTCTACCTCCTTTATATGTTTGGAAAATTCCAATTTCTTTTCGGCTTCAATATCTCCCTCTGCTCTGAAGCCTTTACTGACCCTTGTTTGTGTCATCCTTGAACTTTCTGTGCTTGGTTTAGCACCCCATCTCCCACTACTTGGGGGATTTGCCTATCTAAACTTGCGGAGGAAGAAACCATTTCTCAGTTTTGTATCACCAGCTCCTAGACATATCTAGCCTATAGTAGACACTAATTAAATGTTTAAAGAATGATCAAGTGCCCCTTCCTTTAGGGAGTGAACAGTAAGGCTGATCTGGGGACAGTGCTTCTCATTTCCCCCAGCATGAAGCCCCCTCACTGACCCTGCCTCTCTTCTTTCTTCACAGCTGGGGAATGGCCGTCAATGTGTACTCCACATCTGTGACCAGTGAAAATCTGAGTCGCCATGATATGCTTGCGTGGGTCAATGACTCCCTGCACCTCAACTACACCAAGATAGAACAGCTCTGTTCAGGTAGGAAGCTGCAATGAGGGAGCATCCCTGCTGCAGATTAGGGAAGGGAAGACAGGAGAGCAATACTGTGAGGCAAGGAAGGGAGCTTGTAATTAGCATGGAGGAGAGTTGGAGAATTCAACTTAGTCACATCACCTGGAGTTGAAGTCAGAAAAGGGAAGCAGAGAAAGTGTGATGTCAAGAGACAAGACAACACACAGAAGCCACATGTTAGCAGCATGAGGCCCAAAGTAGCCACTCAGGTCCAACTCTGAGTTCTTTTTCTGTCTGTTGCAGCCCTGGGCAAATTACTACACCTTTCTACATCTCAAGGCCCTGGTTTTGACTCCCCAGCACCACATAAGCCATCACCTATCTACCTAGGGTTACTTTATAAGGATAAACTTCAGTGCATTCAGTGTCCCAAGTGGTGCTGGTATAGGACATGCATCCATAAGTAGTAATTGTGCATCTTCTTGGAAAGCTAGGGGGAATCAGGCATGCTAATGTGAAAGTAGAATTGGCCCCAGCCCCAGAGTAAGGATGGGAGAGGTTTGAGGGAGGACACTAGCAGAGGGCCAAGAGAGTAAAAGACAGCAGGCGTGACCCACCTCAGCGAGCCATGCCTCTCCACAGGGGCAGCCTACTGCCAGTTCATGGACATGCTCTTCCCTGGCTGTGTGCACTTGAGGAAGGTCAAGTTCCAGGCCAAACTAGAACACGAATACATCCACAACTTCAAGGTGCTGCAAGCAGCTTTCAAGAAGATGGGAGTTGACAAAGTAGGTGCCTGTACCTGGGGTGCCCTGAGGAGCTGTGTACCCTAGGGAAGATGATGGCCTGCCAGCCATGGTGATGGGCTGTGGGGTCATTCCAGCTCATGTACCTCTCCATCCTATCCCCAAGTCTCCAAAGGGAATGCTCCCCCAGCTAAAGGCACAACGGAACATTCCTACACTTGACATCCCATCATGGCAATGTTCCCCTACCCACCTCACATGCTAAGGCTCTGTGTACTCTTCTGTTAAATGATGTCTCTTGTAGGAGTCAAGAAAAGTCTCTGTGCTCACTTTACTGCCTCGATGGTCCCAGGGCTGTGGGTCCAGAACCTCCATCCCACACGCTGGCAGGAGAACCAAGGGACACGTCCCTACACAGTTCCTCTTCTGTCAACAGGATCCTGGGCTGGGCCTGCCAGCCTGTCTGCCACCTGTCTGCTCTGGTGCCATGGGGTGGGGGGTGCGGGAGCAGGTGGACAAGGTGGGCAACACTACCACCCAGGGCCTGGCTTTCCTGAGAGCTGTGGCCCCTCATAGAGGAAGACAGCCCTGCACAGCTATGGCTAAAGTGCTCTGCTTCTGTGGTCTATTTCAGATCATTCCTGTAGAGAAATTAGTGAAAGGAAAATTCCAAGATAATTTTGAGTTTATTCAGTGGTTTAAGAAATTCTTTGACGCAAACTATGATGGAAAGGATTACAACCCTCTGCTGGCGCGGCAGGGCCAGGACGTAGCGCCACCTCCTAACCCAGGTGATCAGATCTTCAACAAATCCAGGAAACTCATTGGCACAGCAGGTAATGTGCCCGAGCCGGGGGAGGGCTTTGGGGGGCCGGGCCGGCAGGGCTTTATAGCCAGGAGTTGCCCCAGGGCCACCGGCCCGGCCCTGCCACCCTGGAGGAGACTGTTATCACGGAGTTCAGATGACGACGCCTGCTGCCCACTTAGACCAGGAGTCCCTGTAGGGGTGAGAGGGCTCCAAAAATTGCCATATGAGGAGAACCGCCTACACCAGCTGTGAGAGCAGCTGAGACCCAGTAGCATGAGCTAACTTGTTCGCCTTGAGATGATGGGGCTGCAGGGTGGTATGTTTCCTCCATCAGGGTCCATCAGGCCAACATTCTAGTGCCAAGTACCACAGCCCCTTTTGCCTCTGCCCACTGGATGACGAAGGGCAGGTGTTTTCCAAGCTTGATCCTATTCTCCCCCATTCCGAAGCCCAAGCCCAAAATCCTTAAGATGAGCCTTGAGAACTGAGGTTTTGACAGAGAAAGAAGCAAATAAGGCCCTTCAGAGGCAGCAAGCTTGGGAAGGGGAAGGGAGAGGAGGATCCCCAGCCCGCGTCTGACCCGTCATAGCAGAGTCACCTCCTCTGCTTGCGCTGCCATCCTGCCTGGGCCTGTCCCCACTCACCTGCTTGCTTGGTGTTAGATGCAGCTGCTGTCTAGGAAGGTACAGTGCTAGAAAACAAGGAGCCACCGCATGCGGGCTGTGCTGAAGTCCCTGAGGCAGCATAGCCCGCCCTGAGACAGGGCCCTTGAGATATGGGGCCAGACTTCACAGGGACGATGGATTTGGACTGGAGTTTCTGTCAGGGGAGAGCTATGCCAGCTGCTTTTCTCAGGCTCTAGTTATCAGTATAATAGGGCCCTGAGCACTCCCATCCCCACTTACCCAATTCATGTCCCACACCACCAGCCCCCTTCAGGTCAGCTCTCTTCATACCCCAAGCCCTCACCCTTTCCCTTAGTCCCCCGTGGTCCTGCTCTCCCAGCCTTGCCAAAGGGCTGCCTTACTGCTGTAGTGTCATGTGTGGCTGAGACCTGAGGCCGAGCTGTAGAAGCCCTTCCTGAGGGGGATATGTCTGCCTGTCGCATGGGCCTGCCTCTGCAATCCTCATACCAGTCTACCTCACGCCACGAGAGCTCTGAGCCCACACAGCCTCATCTGACTTTTCTCCTCTGGGCAGTTCCACAGAGGACATCCCCCACGGGCCCCAAGAACATGCAGACCTCTGGCCGACTGAGCAACGTGGCTCCACCCTGCATCCTCCGAAAGAATCCCCCATCAGCCCGAAATGGCGGCCATGGGACAGATGCCCAAATTCTTGAACTCAACCAGCAGGTAAGTAGGATTGGATAAGAGTAGCTGAGAAAGCCCTGCCACAAAGGCCATGTCCTTGAGATGTCTTCAGGGACGAGAAAAGGACAGGCAGGGGAGTCTGAAGCAGGAACGTCTGGCTTGAACCCTGCATTCTGCCCAAGCAGCTAATGGACTTGAAGCTGACCGTGGATGAGCTAGAGAAGGAGCGAGACTTCTACTTCAGCAAACTACGTGACATTGAGCTCATCTGCCAGGAGCACGAAAGTGAAAACAGCCCTGTTATCTCGGGCATCATTGGCATTCTCTATGCCACTGAGGTGAGTGCACCCCAGCCATGGGCTCCACCCTGGCCCAGCCCTAAGTCCAGTAGCATAGCGGGACTGCTGAAAGCATTACTGATAAGGAGAAAGAGGGAACGGGGATAGAACTCAAATCTGATACCCTTGACCTCGCCTGCTGGCTCACCCCTTTCCTCTCCCTTTCCCCTCCAGGAAGGGTTTGCACCCCCTGAGGATGATGAGATTGAAGAACACCAACAAGAAGACCAAGACGAGTACTGAGGGCGGCCCCAGCCCTGGCTGACCGCACAGCTTTCTTCCGTGCCGCCCTCCCCATGCCCTCCCCACATTACAGTCCTTTCCTTCAGCCAGTCGGCCAGCGGGTGCTTTGTGTCAGTGCCGCAGTGCTGGGGAGCTGGGCAGGGGGCTGGTGGGTGGGCAGATGAGTGGGCAGAGGCCCATCCAAGCCCCCCATGGTGGCACTGGTCCAGGGCACAGGACCCCTGCCCCCTCCCCTCCCCTATTTATTTCCGTTGTCGTCTATGCTGTGTCGGCCAACACTCCCAGGGTGCCGCTGCCAGCCACCCAGCCAACCACCTGCTTCCCCATGAGCCAGAAGCTGTATATTTGACAAAGTCATTGGTATATTTTTACTTACTGGATTGTCCTTGCACTTTACCTGTTCTTTTCCAGGGCTGACAGCAGGGCTTGGGGCAGCAGGCCCGGCTTGGCACCCCTTCCCACGCCAAGGCCAGGGCAGGACTCGCCAATTCTTATTTATTTTGTCTCTTGACTTCCCAGTAGTTGAGGGGAAGGCTGATGTCAGGACAGGAAGGGAGCTGAGGAGGCAGTGCTGGCGGCCCAAGGATCAGGGAGAGGGAGGGGCGCGTGCAGGGATGGGAATGGCCTCCTGGCACCAGGCTCGCCTGCCTAAGACTCCTGCCCAGCGCAGGAGGCAAGCACCGTCCCAAGGCCCCAGCCATCCCCTCCTGCAGCCTGGTCCACACCACACAGACTCTGCCTGGCCCTCGCTGTCCACCCTCTTTCCCTCCCCTGCCCCTCGGCACCAGCCTGCATATGTGTTCACGTTTATTTAAATAAACTCATGTGGTAAAAGTCCCAGGTCTCCCTCAGCTAAGCCACAGACTGGTCTCAGAGCTCATCACTTCCTGTCTTTCCTCCTCCTGTGTGGCACAGTCCCAGTGTCATCAGAAGCTGCCACTGGCACTGGGTTGTTACCCATATCGTCTCTCAACACTAGTAACAGGACTCTAAGGGAAGGTAGGCTCCCAAACCCCAGTCCCTGAGGAGGAACAAGTCCAGAGTTGTGGCTGTGATTGTGGGCATACTAAAAAGGGGAGCATGTCATGGGAAGAAGTGCAGCCAGCCAGGAGGCACGTTGTTCCAGGCTCCTTTGGGCCAGCTAGATTGCATGTTGACCCTGTCACTGTCAAAGCTCACATAGTACACACACACAGTGACATAGCTGGCTGGGGTTAGATTCATGGAACACAGAGAACTGGGGAGGTACAAAGAACAAGAGGCCTGGAATACTGAGCCCAAAGCACAGCAAAGCCCAAGTGGCTGTCTATGGAACAAGCTTCTGATGGGAATAAGGAGTAAGGAAGTGTGTGCTGGCAAAGGCCTGTTATAGCCAAGATCCTAAGACCCGGCAGGGACTGAGAGTGCTAGGGTGAGCCAAACCAGCTCCTCACTTCCTGATGCGGGGTCTGAGGCCATAACTTACAGTGCTGGAAACCTGGACTAGAATACAGACTTCTTGGCTGTGGTTGAGAACTGAACCCCAAGATGCCACAAAGGTGAGACCTCACAGAGCTCCTCTAGCTCCAGAATAGCTGTGGCAGGTATCTCCTCATCATCCCTAGTAGGCCAAGATGCAGCTGGGGCTGGGGCTTTTCTGAGTTCTTGCTCTGTGATGTCTCTGGAAATGAGCCTTACAGAAGCAGTCACCTACCTTTAGAGTCCAACCCCACCAACATGGACACTATTGCCCATGCTCTGTTTTTCTCCTACAAGTTCCTTGCCTGCTTTTACTTATCCTGTTGGTTTTTAATTCCCTTGCCTAATAATAAAAGGCTTTCCCTTCATTATTTCAGGCAGATACTATAAAAGGGTATGGATGTTGTTCTGCTTTGCCCAGTGTTCATCTTCAGGCCAAGACACCCTGGTGGTTGGCAGAACAATGCTCCCTCCTGGTGTTCACATCAGAGTCCTCTGAATATGTGAGGTTACATGGCAAAGAAGAATGAAGGTTGCAAGTGGAATAGCCATCCGGGAGACCTTACGAAGGGAGGGCATCCTGAATTACCTAGGAAGACTCAAGGTAACTAGCATCCCCAAGAGTAGAAGAGTATGGGACAAGAAGTCAGAGTGATATAATGAGAGTCCCTCAACCAGTTTTGTTAGCTTTGAAAATGAAGCCATGAGCCAAGGAATGCAGGCAGCCTCAAGATGTCAGGAAATGGCTGGATGTGGTGGTCGACACCTCTAACTCCAGGCCAGCATTCTCTATGCCACTGAGGTGAGCGCCCCCTAGCCCATGGGCCCCACTCTGGCCCAGCCCTAAGTCTACTAGCATAGCTATCCCCTCCTGCAGCCTGGTCCACTGTGGAATTACACTGGAGCAGGAGAATCTCAAGTTCAAGCTCAGCCCTGGAAATCAATTTGTCAATTTAGTAAGACCCTGTATCAAAATTAAAGAAAAAATACAACTGAGGCTGTAACCCAGTGCAAAGCCCTGGTTCAATTCCTGTACCCCACCCCATCCTCCAAAGAAAGGAAAGGTGGCACTGAATGCATTCTCGCCTAGAGCTTCCAGAAGGAGCACAGTCCTACAGGCATTTTCAGTCCAATGCGACGCAAGCCAAACTTCTGTCCTCTGTTTTAACCTACTAGATTTGTGGCAATCCGCTGCAGAAGCTATAGGAACCTAATATAATGGCCAACAGTGTTCAGTAATCTCACCCCTCTGCTTGCCTCCACCCTGAACACCCACCTGATCTCTTTGACCAGTATCTGTTGGGTCTTCAAACCTCATATGGGTACCTATTGAAGCCTACCTCCATGGCTAATGTCTAAGGCTGCTCTTTGTTTGGGTTTTGTTTTGTTTGAGACAGAGTCTCGCTCTGTCACCCAGAGCTGGTCCTGAACTCACTATAGAGCCAGGGTGGCTTTGGACTCCCAGAAATCCTCCTGCCTCAGCCTCCCAAGTGCTGGGATTACAGGCATGTGCCACCACGCCCAATTTATGTACTGCTGGGGAATTGAACTCAGGTACTTAGCACTTGCCTAAGTGCTTGCTAAGCAAGTGTTTTAACCACTGAGCCATTCCTCCAGCCCCTAAAGCTGCTTTTTGAGCAGCTAGAGATGAATGATGCAAAGCTCCTCTCCTCTGTCTTTCTGGTACCTCAAACAAAGTATGTTCTTTTTTTTCTGAACATCTACATGGTGAACATAAATATCAATTTATACAGTTGTTTCCTGTACACACTTCCAAGTTTCTCTTGAGAAGATGTATCTCAGTTCCACTCAGCATAGGGCCTGACCAGAGGAGGGGTTTAGGAAATGTCACTGGGTATGTAAATAAATGGTCATATTTCCTACATGCCATGTTATAGCCAACAGCCTGCCAGATTATTCCAGTAAAGCCTCTCTGAGCCTTACTTTAAAGCAACCCATCCTTCACAACTATGGAAAGCCACTTCTGTATCCCTTCCCAAAACAGGGCCAGTTCTGTGATCACACAAATGACACAGCAAGGATCAAACAAAGAAAGGGCATTGTTGTTGGTCTCTGAGGTGCGCTAACCAATGATCTGGGAACTGAGTTGATTAATGATTGCCTCAAACAGGTTTCCTGGTAAAGCATTCCACCTCAGAGACCCCTAAGACAAGGTCCAGCATGGTCAGGCCTAACGGAGTTGAGGATGAGCAGAGGACGCAGCAGGAGCTGCTTATTTCCCACCTGCTTTCCCTCTTCTCAGTCCATCTTTCACTCAGCATCATTTTCTTTTTCCCCACTATATATATATATATATATATATATATATATATATATATATATATATATATATATATAATACATAGTATTTACAATGAATTTGGGTGTTTTCGTACACCTATGTGTCATACCAAGTTTACAATCCCTTCCCATTTTCTACCCTTCCACCCCCTCCCTGTCTCTTCCCCCAACTTCGGCTATCACTTCATGTGGTTCCAAAAATGTCTGTGTTCTGGGTTTTCCAAGTCAGAGAAACCACAGTGTGTTTAACATATTAGTCTTCCACACCTAAGTCATTTCACTTAAGTCACCACTGTACCTCAGCTTCCTATTCCTCTAATGGGTTCGCAGTAGTTAGATCTTGATATCTCTTCTCTGAATCCAACCAATCCCTTTAATGGGATATGTACCAAAAGTTTTGTTTTTTTTTTTTCTCTATCTTTGTTGCTATTCTTAAACCTGGCTTTACCCACCAGTTCACATTAGAAAATAACTACAAGCATGTAGTTCAAAAGATAGTAAATTTGGGAAAGAAGAAAAAAAGTTAAATTTCAAATGCCTTAGCTGAATATTGGAAGGTACAATATTTGCACATTCACAGGGCAATCTTTACATCAGTCAGTTTTTGGCATCATTTTCTTTTTCAGAACAGTGGCTCATGCCACCTTCCCACTGGCTTCCAAGGGCCCAGAGGCCATAAGTCCAGATTTAACAGCCAGAGACCTTGGCACAGGAACTCAGTTCCCCTTCCAACTCCACCACCTCTAAAATGAAGCATTAAACATTGGCACACTTCCAGCTTCCTGCCCTCTGGACTCAGCTGCATCCAGTGGGGCATGAGCCTGTGATCCCAATTGTTCAGGAGGCCGAGGCAGAAAGGTCACTTAAGCCAGGAGTTGAAGACTGGCCTGGACACATAGTGAGATCCCATTTAAATAAAATGATGATGATGATGATGATGATGATGATGATGATGATGTGATGATGATGGGCTCATACAATTACAATGACTTAACCCACCAATGGAAGTTCTCCCATTCCTCAAGGACCCATCTCAACTGCTACCTCCTTCAGAAAGCCTTCTCCCATTATCTTCTTCCTAAGGACTTAAGTCCCTCAGCTGCACTTCCTGTATGAACTTGAACTCTATTAGAAATAGAATATGTATTCTGACACCTCAGCATGGCAGTTATGAATGTCATCCTCAACATAGGTGCCCACAGAATACCACATTGCACCTTCCCTCATTGTCCTTTGCTGGGAGCCACAAGGTTCTCAGAGCTCAGGTGGCACCAGAGAGTGGAGGTGGGGGAGGGCCCTCCCAGGATTGTGGTGGTCTGAGGAGTAACCTATCTGCCTGGGTCCTCCATCCAGGGCCTCTACTACTTTCCTGCCACACCTGGAGGTTGGGGTAGGCTTCTCTAGAAGCAGCCATTGTCTAGGAAGGGAATCTGGGACTTTGTTGTCCCAGAATTTTCCAGGCCTCCCATCAGAAGGACTTCTATGACAGTCTGCTCAGCCTTTAAACTCTGGGCCCTCCCAGCATCCTGCCTCTCCCCTCAACACTTTTGATAAGAACGAATACACCACACCCACACTCACCCACACCCACCCACCCCCCCCCCCACACACACACACCGGAGGAATGGCACAGCTGTTAAAGCACTCGCCTTGCAAGTGCAAGGCTCAGAGTTTGATTCCCCAGCACCACTTAAAGCTGAGTACGGTGGCATACGCCTGTAATCCCAGCACAGAGGCTGAAGCAGGCAGACTGTCCTGAGTCTAAGGCCAGCGGGTGCTTTCATCTCCAGCCCATTTTTACCTTATGATTTCGGAACAGGGTCTCACTAAGTGGGCTCAAACTTGCGGTCCTCCTGCCTCAGCCTCCCCTTGTTCTTTGGCAGTAGATTTTTATTATCCACTATACCTGAGGTTTAATCACTAGCATCAGAAAAAACAGCACTTCCGTAAAATGAAAAAAGCATTTAAAGTTCAAACTGTCCCCAGGTGAGAACTGTTTCCATGTCCATCCTCTAGCCCACCCCACAGCAACGACCCGAAAGTTGGGCACAGTTCCATGGGAACGTCAGCTAAGGCAGTGGCCTGGATGCAGCAGGTGCCTGGTCCCTGGCCTACGTGCGGACGCCTCCCGCTCCGTGCCCCGCAGGAGACTACGAGTCCCAGGATGCTTCGCGGCGGCCTCGGCAGAAAAGAGACGTGGCAGCGCGCAGCCCCGCGCGGACCGGAAAGCTAGGAGTTGGCGTGGCGGAGGGTTGGAGCCATGGCGGCCAAGGCGGCGGATGGGGGGCGCTGGGAGGTGGTGAAGAAGGGTCGGCGGCCAGGGGCCGGCGGCGGAGGTCGAGGCGCCGGCGGGGATCGCCGGGCTCTTGGGGAGGCGAACGGAGTGTGGAAATACGACCTGACCCGTGAGTACCGCCTGTCGCCGCCGTCCGGGGCCTGCCGGGGCAGGGACGCGGCGGGCCTCCTGGGAGTGCGGGAGCAGAAGGCCGGCGGGTTCCCCGAGCGCGTGCCCGCGAGCCCGGCGCGAGTGTCCTCACCGCACAGATGGGGTAAACTGAGCCCCGGCAGAGGTGCCACCTGGGCCAGGATCACGTGCCAGGAGGCTCTGGAGTTCCAGTCTCCAGCTGCTCAGGCCGCCGCACGGCCACCGCCCACCTGTCCCTGGCCCTCGCTGGCCTCCTCGGCGGGCGTCTGAGCCCTGGCATCCTGGTCCTTTCAGGGGGCCTGCCCCTTGGAGTAACCAGCAGGCTGGGAAGGGACTGACAGAAGCCCCAGCAGCGGAGAAAATGACCCACCACACCCTCAGCAGCCCCCGGGAGCTCATCTCAGTGGCATCTGTCCCTTTACCCTCCCAGTCGCGGAGAAAGCTTGCCACTTGTTGACTACTGGGTTGTTACCGCAGAACCATTAGCAATGGAGGTAGATCCAGTGTGGGAACAGCCTGAGCTCCAGACTAGTAGCCCTGCACCAAAGAGGCCAGCCCTCTGTCTCCACATGTCTCCTGGTACCGCCTTGTAACCTCGCGCCTGTGCAAGAGCCCTGGGCTGGCACTGTGATCACTGAGGGCAGCCCCTCCCGGGACTCCCTGCCCTGCTCCTAAATAGTCCACATTTTACAGGCCTGTCCAGCTCTTTGCCTCGTGTTTTGAGTGAAGAGGAGTTGGTGTTGGGCCACATATAAAAATATATATATAGTGATTAATGAATAATAAAGTAATACAATTTTCTTTGAAATTTTTTTTTTTATTATAGGAGCTAGAGAAATGGCACAGCACTTAAAGTGCTTGCCTAAAAAGCACAAGGCCCTGAGTTCTGTTCCCTAGCACCACACAAAGCTGGGCATGGTGGCACATGCCTGTAATCCCAGCACTCAGGAGGCTGGGGCAGGAGGATTGTCTTAAGTCTCAGGCCAGCCTGGCCTCCATCGTGAGTTCAAGACCCTCCTGAGCTAGAGCGAGACCCTGTCTTTAAAAAAAAATCATTGTAACCCTGAAGAAAGCTAAGGGAAAATAATGGTGAGCTGCAGGTCTTGGACATGCCTGGTTAATGAGGAGCTTTGAGGAAGGCATAGTGGCACACAACTGAAATCCCAAAACTGGGGAGGCTGAGGCAGGAGGATCACTGCCAACCTGGGCTGCATGAGACCTGGTCTCAAAACAGAACACAAATGGGGCAGGAGAGCTGTGAGGACAGTTCTCCTTGCAGATGAATTAGGTGACTGTTGGGGAAGGGGCCATTCATTGTTCCTGTGAAATCTTTGGCATTTAAGGACCCTCTGTTTCTCCTCCCATCTTTATCCCAGCTCCAATCCAGACCACGAGTACCCTTTATGAGCGGGGCTTTGAGAAAATTATGAAGCGACAAAACAAGGAGCAGGTTCCACCCCGTGCAGTGGAGCCAAAGAAGCCAGCTAACAAGAAACAACCAAAGAAGGTGGCAATGCTCACCAACCCCAGCCAGAAGCAGGGCCGCTTCCGCAGCCTGGAGGAGGCCCTGAAAGCGGTGAGTGGGCCTAGCCTCGCGGCGTGGAAAGATGGGGGCTTGAGGTACTGAGAAGGTCCGGGCGGAGAGGATAGGCAGCTGAGAATCCGGGGATATGGGGGACACCATCAATTGAAAGGAGCTCAAGAAAAATGGAAACCCGGCGGAACACAATGTTTGCCCTCAGAGTAGAGAGAACGGGAAATGTATAGGGAAACAGCTGTGCGAAGAGAGTGCTGAAAACCCGAAACACCGGAAAGGGGAAAGGAGCCGGTATTCCCTGTGGCTGCGTGCCAGTAATGTCTCGTCTGTCGTCTTGCCCTCTGGTTCTCCCCTCAAACATAAGACGGTCCTACAAGCCTTGGCCTGCGAGATCGTCTTCTCAGCTGCCCTGTTCTGTACTCTCTCAAGACCTGGATGCAGTAAGATTGGAGCACGCCACATAGTTTTACTTACAAACAGGAGCGCTTGCTTCTTCCTGCCGCTGCGTGTTCATCCGCGTTCCCACCCATCCCATTTTTCTTCCTCTCTGTCCCACTTACTTCACATTGCTGGGTCACAATGCCTGATGCTCATAACTTAAGGAAGGAAAGGTTTATTTTATTTTACCTTACAGTTTTAGGAAGTTTCAGTCCATGCTTGGGCAGCCGGCTGTGGTGGAAGGCTATGGCAGAGGGCCGGGCAAGAGGGGGCCAGGAAGCAGCCAGAGTGAAGGTGGAGCTAGCGAAGGAAGTGTATCCTTCCGCATCGTGCCCCATTGATCTACTCCTGTCTTCTGACCTGGCCCCGCCTCTTCACTGGCACAAGAAATCTGTGGATTAACCCCGTGACTGAACCACCTTTCAAACACAGAAGGGCTCAGGAGGCCTTCCAGTTCCAAGCCATAACACCCTCACTCACAACTCACCGTGGTGGTATGTGTCTCTGGCAGCTGGATGTGGCAGCTCTGCAGAAGGAACTGGACAAGAGCCAGAGTGTGTTCACTGGGAACCCTTCCGTGTGGCTGAAGGACCTGGCCAGCTATCTCAACTACAAGCTGCAGGCTCCTCGGAGTGAACCCACACTCAGCCAGCACACTCATGGTTAGTTTTACACTGTCCGTCAGCTCCAACAGGATCAAAGAGGTTGTATAAGTGCTGTGTGTTCCTAGCAGAGCCCAGAGACCCCCACTGTCCTGGTTTACATATCGTGGTTACAGGGATATTGGAAGAGGGAGGGGAATGCCGCCCCCGGGGCAGGGTCCTCTGCCCCCACTCGCTTTTCTCAGACTAGCGGTGTCATCTGGTCCTCGCCCTCACACCGAGGCCCCTGGGCCACAGATTATCCCTATAGCCTGGTGAGCCGGGAGCTGCGTGGGATCATCCGAGGGCTCCTCACGAAGGCCGCGGGGTCCCTGGAGCTCTTTTTTGACCACTGTCTGTTCACCATGCTGCAAGAACTGGATAAGACACCAGGTAGGAGTGGGACAGGAAGAACAAGCTGTGGGGCATACTCTTATTTTCTTGCTTCTGGCAGAGAAACGTGCTAATCTTGATACTTTGGGGAAGGGAGGAAGTCGGGACTTGATGGGTCGGGGTTCTGGGATCACAGCTGCCAAAAAAAGGAGATATCAGGTCTGAGTTGCTAATTAGTGTGAGTCTGAGAATGTGCGTCTCTCCCAGGGGAGTCACTCCATGGTTACCGCATTTGTATCCAGGCCATTCTTCAAGACAAGCCCAAGATTGTCACCACCAACCTGGGCAAGGTGAGCTAAGTGATGGTGGGGACACCAGAGCTAGGACTGGGAAGAGAGGGAAGAATCTAGTTGATTTAGTTTGGGGTGGTAGGGGACCCTGCAGAATTCTTAGCTCTTTGCATTTGTCTGCTTTGGATATGTGCAAGGCATGTGCCACTGATGTTGGGCCACAGTGGAGTTCCAGAGCTTTCCTAGACTGGCCATCCAATAAATGGTGGAGTGAGGGTGGAGCCCTAGCTCGGACTCAAACCCCACACTGCCCTAGTGTTCCGCTGCCACCTGGCCTGCCCCACCCCTCTTCTCTCAGTTGACATCTCTTCCTACCTGTTTCTGAGGTGCTCTTAGTGCTCTGCCCTGTCCCAACCTGCCCTCCTCACCTTTCTCCTCAGTTCCTGGAACTGCTAAGGTCCCACCAGAGCCGACCTGCAAAGTGCCTGACCATCATGTGGGCTCTGGGGCAAGCAGGTTTTGGGAACCTCACTGAGGGACTGAAAGGTAAGGAAGTGGGGGATAAAGAATGGTCCCAGAGCCAGGGCACACCTCTCCGACATCCCCTGTGGACAACCGGAGGCTTCCTCTCTGCCCTCGTCTCCACAGTGTGGCTGGGGATCATGCTGCCTGTGCTAGGCATCAAGTCTCTGTCTCCCTTTGCCATCGCATACCTGGATCGGCTGCTCCTGTGAGTAATGGGGGGACAGCGAGGGGAAGGCCCAGGGTGTCCACAAGAGGCTGTTTCGGCAAAATGGGATGCAAGGAAAATCAGGACCAGCTCCTCCCACCTCCAAATGTGATGGTGAGGAAGGAAGGGAGGGAGCCACTAAGGGCTGGGGGTGGGTAGTGTGTATGCCCTTTTCCTCTCGGTTGGCTTAGCTGGAGTTATGGCCTGGCCTGGGTGGTGCTCTCTGGCAAGCCTGTTTCTTTCCTCACAGGATGCACCCCAACCTCTCCAAGGGCTTTGGCATGATTGGCCCCAAAGACTTCTTCCCACTTCTGGACTTTGCCTATATGCCCAACAACTCCCTGACACCCAGGTAGGACAGCCTGGGGCAACTTGCTTGGAAGGGATCCCAGTATAGGATCAGGCCTAGGCACAGTAGTCCCGTCCCTTCTCCCCGTGCCACCCTAGGTCCGGCTTCATAGCCGGGAAGTTAAGGGTGGCTGTCCAGGGATCAGTGAACTCTCAATATTATATGAACTCTTGAGCATGACTGGTATGTGAACATTTTCTTAGGGAGAGGGTCTATAGCTTTTTAAACTGATTTTTCTCAGGAGTCTGTAAGTAAAAGATCCAGAGCCATCGCAAGGCCTCCAGAGACTCTCCCATCAAGCAGGCAAAGGCTCACGTGGCATAGCTCCACGTATAGCCTTTGCCTCACCCTCTGCTCCTCCCAGCCTGCAGGAGCAGCTGTGCCAGCTCTTCCCCCGACTGAAGGTGCTGGCATTTGGGTCGAAGCCAGAATCCACCCTGCACATCTACTTCCCTTCCTTCCTGTCCAGAGCAACCCCAAGCTGTCCTCCTGAGATGAAGAAACAGGTGAGGAGCTGGTGGCAGGCTTCTTGCCTTTCTCAGGGGTCTGCTGGCCCAGAACCCACCTGCTCAGGGCCTGTCCCCCAGCATTTCCATAGCTCAGTCTCATGGCCACCTGTCCTTGCCCTCGGGACTGGGGCCTGAAAGGGCAGCACATCCAGGTTGGGGGTCTCTGGTGCCCTGTCACTTAAGGGTTGTATGGTTCTTGAGCTTGTGGTAAGGAAGGAAAGGGAGGGGGCCATTAAGGGCTGGGTGACGGGTAGCTCGCTCAGGAGCCCCTGCCCTTTGACAGTCTCACTTTCAGGGGTCTTGATGCTATTTTTCCGCCCCTTGGTGTGGATGGTTGCTGGGAATGCCTCGGCACCCTCCGTTTCTACCGGCCCCTAGAAGTGCCCCCTTCTTTCCCCTATGCAGCTCCTGAGCAGCCTGACCCAGTGTCTGACTGTGGACCCCCTCAGTGCCAGTGTCTGGAGGCAGCTGTACCCCAAACACCTGTCACAGTCCAGGCAAGTGGAGCTAGATCACTCACCCTGATCCATACAGGCAGAGCAGTCTCCCAGTTCTGCATCCTGGCCTGGGGCTGGCCGGCCCCTGTCCTGGAAGTAGAAGGGGAAACTTGCTCACCATGGACTCTGATCTCAGCCTGATTGGGCATGTGACCTGTAGGGTGCTGCTTCTCTGTAGGTGCAGGCAAGGTCTGTCCTCCTGTGGGCGCCAGGGCTCAAGGGGTGGGAGGGCAGGGGGCCACAGGGGCCGCCTGATTGGAAGAGTGTTCTCTCCACAGCCTGCTGCTGGAGCACCTGCTCAGGTCCTGGGAGAGGATCCCCAAGAAGGTGAGCTGGGAGGACGCAGCAGACCGGCCTCTGCTGGGTTCTGGGTTCCTGCCCCCAGTCACTGTCCCCTGTCCCCACACTCTGCCTGCAGACGAAGTAGGATGGAGGCTCCGCGTTCCCTCCTGGCACTCTCTCAGGTTCTCAGCCTGGTTGTCTTGCCCCGTGTTACAGACGCAGGCATCTTTGCAAGAAAGTATTCAGTCCTTCAAGGTTACCAACCAGGAGCTGCTGAAGAAGGGCATCGGGAACACTGAGCAAGTTGTCACCTGTGACACGGCCTGCAAGGTGGGACTCCCAGCTTCTCTTGGTCACATGCGGCCCTGCCTCTGTCTTAGCAGATGCGAGCCTGGGTCAGTCAGACGCCTGTCCCACCCTTATGTGAACCCCCTACTGCCTCAGGGCTGAGATGCAGGCTTGCTCTCTCGGGAAGACCTCGTTCTGCCTTCTGGCCACATTGTGCCCCCTTCCCTGCCCAGCTTGCTGTGTAGTCCCCTTCTTACTTCTGTACCCCGACTTCTCCATCAGGCCTTGTTATGACATTTATGACAGTCAGTCCTTTTTTTTTTTTTTTTTTTTTTTGCTACTGGGAATTAAATCCAGGACCTTTCACATAGCTGTATCCTTTATTTTGAGACACTAAGTCATTGAGTTGCTCAGGCTGGGCTCAAACTCCCAATCTTTCTGCCTCAGCCTCCCTGGTTGCTAGGATTACAGGCATGTGCCCCCAGGCCCAGCTCCTAGAGCCCCTTCTTACCTGGCTTCCCCTCCCCTGCCCCACTAGGGTTTGCTGCAGCAGGCTCAGGGCCCCCGGCCACCCTGGATCTGGCTGCTGCTGTTGCTGCCGATCTCTGCTGTGGGTCTCCTGTGCTACGACTTACAGTCACACAGCTCTTTCCAGGGTAAGCAATGACAACAGCTGCAGAAAGGTCATGGTGGTGGGGCACAGAGCGAGGTGCAGCATCTCTACCCCCAGCACCCGCATGCGTCCTGCTGAGTTCTCTGCTCGGATGGGCTCTCCTGTGCACAGGAGGACTCAACTCACAGGCCAGGCTGGACCTTGGCAGCATAGGAATGCTTGCATACTGTGGAATTGTTTGAATAGGTATCACCTCCTAGCTTCTAAAGAAATTGAGGCACAGGAAGATGTATCAGTTAAGCTCAAGATCACAGCTAGTAGTGGCAGGGTAGATGCTCAAACCCAGGGCTTCCTGACACCTGAGTCTCCAAGAACCTACCTGTAGCCTGTTCTTCCTACCCACCTGTCACTTGAGAAGCGTCCAGCCCCCTAGGTCTGCATGCCTCTGGGGGGACCTCTGGGGTCTGTCTCCCGAGTCCCCCCACAACCCGTAGCTCACCAGAGACCCCCTTATTTAGCCTCCCTCACTGGTCAGTTGCTTCTCTCATCTGGTCTCTTGCCTGCCGGCCAGTACATATGTGCCAAGTTCTACTCCTACGGCCTGCAAGGCTACAGGTGAGCTGCTGCTGGGGCAGGGAAGGAGGTGGACTCCGGGTGGTGTGGGCCGTCAGCAGGATCTGCAGTCAGCGGGGACCCCCTCTTTTCTGGCTATTCTTGGGGAACCGAGCTGGTCAGAGGAAGCTCAAAGTTCAACCTTCTCCCCTCTAACTCCTCTGCAGCTGGTTAGAAGAGACACTGCCAGCCTGCAGCTCCCACCTGTCTACTGTAGTGCGCCCCAGCTTACAGCTGGCCTGGGCCTACACCAATGCCACAGCCAGCTTCCTTTCTGCCCACTGTGCCTCCCACCTTGCCTGGTTTAATGAAAACCTCACAGATACCTATCAGAGGGTAAGCTGGAAACAGAGAAGGGCTGGTCAGAGTTCCTGGGAAGGGGCAGCCTGTAAGAATGGGGTCCTCAGGATACACTGCCCTGGGCACTCATACTCCACCACCCACGGTCCAGCTGCAGATCCAGCTTCCTGATGCCCTGCACCAGCTGCTCCGTTACCTGAAGGAGCTGCTCCTGCTTCTTCATCAGAGTGTGCTGCAGCCTGCCTGGCACCTCCTGCTGCAGGCCCTAGCCCAGGCCCAAGAGCACTGGCATGAGGTGTGCAGGTGAGGCTCTAACCCAGGGCTCTGGCCGCACCCTTAGTGTCCCCAGTTTCTGTACCTGAGCACAGGCTCTGCTGTTCATTCCCTTGCCACCCTGCCCCTTACCCATCCCTGGACCTCTTGGGTGAGGATTACAGGTCTATATTGCAGCCTCATGAGTTGCCAAAGCCGTGCATACACCCCTACCCCTGAAATGTTCTGCTTTTCTTCCAGAGGTGAGGTGACCTGGAATTGCATAAAGACACAGCTTAGTGAAGCTGCCCAGTGGACCTGGCTCTGCCTACAGGACAGCACAGTGGCCTTCTTGGACTGGGCACTTGCCATGATATCCCAGCAATAGGCCTCACCTTCCTAGCCACTGGTTCTCGACATGGGCAGGCCATCTGAGACTGCTGGAGAATAGAGGGTGGCCGCTCTGTGTTTATTTGGTATCTGAGTTCTGACTCTTCCAATTCCTCCATCTTTGGTGGGGGCTAAGCCAGAGCTCCCTCAGGCTCCTACCCACAAGCCCACTGGGTACTTCTCAGGCCAGTTGCGTAGCTTCCAGCCTCTGCCTTTGGC
This sequence comes from Ctenodactylus gundi, assembly GCA_004027205.1. Taxonomy (NCBI): domain Eukaryota; kingdom Metazoa; phylum Chordata; class Mammalia; order Rodentia; family Ctenodactylidae; genus Ctenodactylus; species Ctenodactylus gundi. Next base: position 153,575 of record PVKB01002971.1, read on the forward strand.
TGTGAGCCCCTCATAACTGTTCTCCTGCTTCCTGTTCTCCACTTTCCTCTATCTCATTCCTGAAGCCCCAAAAGCACTTCCCCCAAAAGATGAGATTGTCGGCAAACTTACCAGCCTCATTTCCCATTCTTGGTCATGAATGGAGCCACAGCAAGAAAAGGGAAGGGACCTGCAGAAGTATGCGTGCCACAGTGGTCAACAGCAGCTCCCCTTCTGCCCTCAGCCTGGGAATGGCTATCAGTGGACGTGAGGGCCAGGTGGAAATGTCTCTTACCTCAAAATACCCTGGATAGACCCTTTGAAGACCTTGCTGCCCTCTGTCTGAGTCCTGCTTCAAGTCTTCATTCCCCTTTGGTACCAGGCTCAGCCTGTCTCCACTGACTGCCCCACCACCCACCTGGGGATCACTGTATGCCCAGGAACCATCTGTCAGCCTGCGGAGGCCAGAGATCAGCATATGGCTCCCAGGTGTGCCTTCTAGGTGGAATAAAGGATATAGGTTTGATATGGAACGTTCCTCTCTCATTGCACAGGAATTCCCGCAGTTATGGGTCAGGTAGCAAAGAGCAGACCTCTGTCCTGGGGATTTTACGCACGGGCTGTAATTGGACTTGAGGAAAGGGAAACCCATATCATGCAAAACTAGCCACTCTCCTGCTCCCCTAGTTACATTGTCTGGCATGTCCCTGTGATTTGTGTCCCAAGCTTGCTTTGGTAGCTTGAGTGTTTTATGATTGGAAAAGGGGACCTAGAAGATTTTGGGCCAGAGCCAAGATCAGCAGTATTCTTTCCTTGCCAGGGCCTTAATTTATTAATTGGTTTATTTGGTAAGACATTAATGAACTCCAAAAAACCCAAGTCCAGGGCTTAAGGTCCTTAGGTTTTTTTTTGTTTTGTTTTGTTTTTGAGGCAGAAGTCACAGCTGTGTTGGTTTCTTTCCTCGGCTATCTCAGACCTAAGCAGTGCTAGAGATGCTACTCCATCTCCTCAGGCTGTATCTGGTGCCCTCTCCTGTGGTCCCCTGAGAAACCCTTCACATCTCAGCAACAAGATTTATAAAGATTCAAGTGCAAAAGCATCTTGGCCCAAACGAGGTCATAAAGACTACAGTATATCACACTTGCTACCCTTCCTCTTGGGAGGTGAACCCAGCAGACCCCCTAGGTCACCTAGTAGCATTTACCAGCAACCACCTTTCCTGGGAGGAAAAAGCCTACCTGGAGCCAGGCCAAGGTGTGGGCCTGCCAGGTGGAATTGTCTAAGACCCCAGATACACTCTTGTTTCCTTAGCTCATCCTTACCAGTTGATCACAAGGTCTCACCCTCTAAAAACCAAATCTTTGTAACTGGCCTATGTTCAAGGCAGATTGGGGAATGGGCTGTTGGGAGGCTAGGTTAGCATAACAGGACAAGTATGAGGACAAGTCATCCCAAGGTGACAAATCCAAGGTTGTTGGGATGAATTTGAATCCAGCCACCCCAAGTACGCTGGCTCCAATTTTGTTACATTCATTTAACTTCTGGTGCCATCGTGCTTGGGTGCAAAGTTTTTCTTCATGTGAGAGATTAATCAGGGTCTCCACAGTCTCACAGGCCCACTGACTTACCTGGCTTTATTGCATAGGCAATTTACTGACCCAGTATTGAGATGCTCCAGAATTTTTCCCATCAGGAGTAATCCAGCACCTGCTCTCTATTAAAGCAAAGCCAGACATCCAGACACCTCATTTCTGCAGAGCTATCAACGAACAGGAGTCCAAGCTGAGCTCGCAAATTAAAGCAGTGTGCACTCCAGAGTGTCCAGCCGTGCCGACAGGCCGGGCAGCTGTGCTATTAACTCTCGGTGCTGCTGAAAGAGTAGTAAAAAAGCTGAAACTCAGAGCCACATCTGGATGTGAACTACTTACAGCTGAATTCCCACAAACAGCATGCCATAAGACTGAAGGGCAGTTCGAGTATGGTTATCACTAGCTATGAATTCTTGTGTGGGCTTGAAAGTAATACACGTGACTCATTTCTAAACTCTCCATTTTTCTGAGACTCAAAGCAAGTTTCTGTGTTCTTTTTGTTTGGTTTTTGTTTTGTCCAGTCCATGGCTTCAGTTTTAGCAAGACAGCCCGGCAGGTGGCCTGGTGCACTATGGACAAATACTGTTACTGGGCTCACGCCTGTGGTGCTGCCCATCTGTTCAGTCCCTCGGGTGGGCTGTTGTTTCCTGTGGGCAAACCTGCCCTTCCTTATTCCAGAATTCCCCAGTTGTCAAACAGATGTTTCTAGTTGAATGAATTAGGAGCATTTTAAAATCTTACCTCTGGTGGAAGTTGTGGTGGTGGTGGTGGTGCTGGTGATATGTTACAACAAGGTCTCACTAGGACCTTGACCTTGACTTTGTCCAGGTCTCAAAGTCTCAGTCTCATGCTGGAATCACAGGCAGGCACCACCACACGCACCAGTGTTAGGATTTAAGTCAACACTTAAAGTGATCCTTTGTTTTACTATATAAGCTTACCAGTACGGCTCCCAAAGGGACCAAGAGCCTTGCTTCTCTCTGAATGGCATTCCGTTTGTACTGGTAGTACAGTTTTGTTGCCCTAGACTTAATATATAAGAAGGGATGTTCGGGGGGGACCAGTTCCCGTCAAGGTGAGAGTGAACATTTACTGAATAGTAAGTAATTCTGCTTGTTAGTAAAAAACATTTTACTTCCAACATGATGTTGGATGTATATTGCTATGTTTTTCCTGTTAGCATGCTAGTGATTGATTTTAAAAAAGTTTTATCACAGCTGTAAGTTCACTGAGCAAAAGTGGGCTGGTGGAATGGCTCAGCGGTTCAAGTGCTAAGTACCTGGGTTTGATTCCCCAGCACCACATAAGCTGGCATGGTGGGGCACGCCTATAATCCCAGCACTCAGGAGACTGAGACAGGAAGATTGTCATGAGTCCAAGGCCAGCCTGGGCTCCATAGTGAGTTCAGGACCAGGTTGGGCCACAGAGCGAGACCCTGTCTCCAAAAAAAAAAAAAAAAAAAAAAAAAAAAGCAAAAATGGAGGCTTCCATCCACTAGGCCCAGGAGCAAAGGCCTGCAAACCCAGCACTCTGGAAGGATGAGGCAGGAGGACTGAAAATTTGAACTCAGCTTGGAAAGAAAAAAAAAGTTTCCCACTTACTTTCCCCCACCCTAAGCATGTACCGCACGCACACGTGCACACACACACACACACACACACACACACAAAGCCTCTCCACCATCAACATCCTACACCAGGGTAGTGTGTGCAGTGTCGATGAACCTGCACTGAATTGACTTAACATGCAGCTTAGCCTAGGGTTTGCTGTTTGTGTTATATATTCAGTGGGATATGATCAATGTCTAATGACATAAACACCATTTTAAAGATCAGTTTCACTGTCCTGGAAATCCCCTGGTCTCCACCACTCCTACTTCACTCCTGAGCCAATGTTGGTGAGTATTTTGTTTTGTTTCTTGAGACAGGGTCTTGTTCTATAGTCCAAGCTGGTCCTGAATGTACTATGTAGCCTAGGGTAGGCTTGAGCTCATAGCAGTAGAGCTCAATCCTCCTGCACCAGCCTTCCAAGTTGATAGGATGAGAGGCCTGCCCCACTATGCCCAGCTTATGTAGGGCTGGGACTTGGAACCCAGGCCCTTGAGCTTGCTAGGTAAGTAAGTGCTCTACCTACTGTACTATCCTGCCAGTCCCAACACTGGTCTATGTCTCCAGAGTTTTGCCTTTTTTCCTCCTTAGCACTGAAAATTGAACCCACGACCTTCACATTGAACTATATCTACAACCACAACTACCCCCCCTTTTTTTGAGACAGGGTCCAGATAAATCCCTAGATTAGCCAGACTTCTTGAACTTGCAACTTGTAAGCTGAGGCTCCAGCCTCCTCTTTTCAGAGTTCAGGGATGTTGATGGCATGTGCCACCGTTGCCCGGTGCTTTTGTCATTGTCATGCTGGAGCATTGGTTACTACATATTTTTAAGTCATATTGCCAAAGCGAAAAGATTTGGTTTCAGATCCCAAACACGAGAGCTGAGGAAGAGTCAGACAAAGTAGAACCGCAGCTCTTGCCTCTAAAATATAAAAACCAGTAGCCATGCAGAACTAATGGGATTAGGAAGCTATACTGAAAAAGGAAAACTGGAAGTTTTTTAAAATTTAAATGAGGATTTTTCTGGTACATTTGCCAAGCTCTTGTTAGACCATATATTCTGTAATTCCCGGGCCACAACCACTCCTCCTCTTGGTGGTCTGGCTCTGTCTTTGCATCCTGCTGAGATACATGGCATCATGGGTATTCACCCCCGGGTTAGAAAGCACCATGGAAGAACATCAGAGTGAGCAGGTAGGGCCGGAAGTGACACCTAGGAGTGTTACATACTGTCCACTCTTGGACTTGGACGTTTTAGAGTTAAAGATGTGGAGAGAAGTGTTCAGTCTTCCCACTGGGCAGACGTCACTTACAGAACATCACTGTCTGGATCAAGAATTACTGGAAGAAAATGAGACTCTCTACAGCAGCTGGTGTGGGAAGAAAGACAGGCTAACAAGATCCCAGGGCGATAACGGTGGGGATCCCTTGAGTCAAGGAGCGCTAGTTTGAAATTTCTTTCCATAGCTCACTGAGTATCTGAATAACAGGCTATTAAGTGAGGTACCCCAGAAGCCAAATCAGTGCCACTCCGGATGCCAGCAGGAGAAACCACTGTCACTGGTGGCTGTGGACTGACTGAGACTGTTGCAGTGAACATGGACGAGCCTGCCATTACTATCATGCATGTGTGTGTGTGGTGTGTATGTGTAGTGTGTGTATGTGATGTGTGTGTATATGGGAGGAGGGTATAGGCGAGTCAAGCTCAGAACCCTGGAACTGAACTACATCTCCAGGCCTTTATTTTTTATTTTGAGACAGTGTCTCACTAAGTCGTTAGATTGCCTAGGCTAGGCTGGAACTTGTGATCCTCCTGCCTCAGCCTCCCACAGTGGTAGGATTACAGGCCTATGCCACTGGGCCTGGCTTATACTATTATTATTAGACATTGCATGACACCTCCCAACTGCTACTGAACTATTTCTCCTTTCTAATTATTTATTTCTTTAGGTCCTGGGGATGGACCCCAGGACCTTGTACATGCTAAGCACACATTTTACCAATAAAACTATCCCTAGATTATTTCCTTTCTAGTTGTGTTAAATTTGCTTTGTTTCTTTTGTGGCATATGTTTATAATTGATATATCTTCTTGATAAATTTACCCTTTTATCAGTATATAACCTTCTGGAATGCCAATTTTAATTGAAAGAGCTTCTGACAAACTGATCTGGTATGTGTTTGGCGGACATTTTTCTAAAATGAATAAACTGAGCATAAATGAATAAACTGAGAAAACAACTGACAGTATCTGTTGCCAATAATAGAATTTGAGCTTTCAAGTAAAATTAAAATTTTAGAAAACATGTACCATCATTCCTTGGCTGCGGGCTTTCTGATATGTAAGCCTTTTCCAGTGAGATGGTGGTGATATTCATATCTGCAATTTTTTGATACTGAATAGTGAAACATGTCATCATTTACAAAACCCATGTAACTCATCAACTATCATTTTCCAAATGACCAATGCCTAACTTTGCACAATAACATATAAGTAAATAGAACTCGGCAGGTCTTGTAGCACAGGCCTGTGTCCCCAGCAGCCCTACTTTGAGCCTAGCCTGGGCAACTTGGTGAGACTATCTCTAAATCAAAACTAAAAACTCAAAGGCCCTGGCCCATGCTGAGTATCAAAACACAACAAAACTACTGGAGATATAGGATGGACAAATGGGGCTAAGTGATGTTGAAAATTAAATTTTTAATGTGTCCAGAATTATCTGAAAAGGTTTTAAAATACTCTGTTTCTAGTTATATGTCGGTATAAAACCAGATTTTCTTCTACACTTCAACCAAAAAAAAAAAAAACAGGAGACTTAACATAGAAGACACAGTGTACAACCGAACCATAATGAGCCAGATAGAGCACAGCACAGTGGTTACAGCACCTGTCTAGCAAGTTCAAGGCCATGAGTTCAGTTCCTCAGCACCATATAAGCTGGGCATGGTGGCACAGGGAGGTTAAGGCAGGAGGATTGCATGAGTTCAAGATCAACCTGGACTCCATAGTGAGCATAGCGATTTCAGGACCTGCCTGGACTATTGAACAAGATTCTGTCATTAAAAAAAAAAAAAAAAAAAAGCCAGACAGTTCAGAGATTTGCAAAATTAGAAGTTGGTGGTTTGGGGCTGAATGAATGACTCAGCAGTTAAAGTGCCTACCTTGCAAGCATTAACGAACCAGAGTTCAATTCCCCAGCACTGCGGTGACGCATGCCTGTTAATTCCAGGGCGGATTGCTGTGAGTTCAGCCTGAGCTCCGTAGTGAGTTCAAGACCAGCCCGAGCTACAGAGCAAGACCCTGTCTCAAAAAAGGGTTTGTGATTTTGGTTTTTTCAATTTATTCTTTGATTAACTATAATGTTATGGTTATGGAATTTTTATTGCTAACAAATATTTACATTTCTCTCCCTTTTAATTTCCAATATGGTAAATATTTACAGATATAATCTACATAAACAAAAAAATCTTTGGGTTTTTCAATAATTTTTAAGAGTACAAAGGGATCTTGAGGGCTGGAGGAATCACTCAGTGGTTGAAGCGCTTGCTTAGCAAGCCAAAGGCCTTGGGTTCAATTCCCCAGAACCATATAAGCCGGGCACTCGGAGGCTGAGACAGGAAGATTACCATGTGGTTGAGGCGAATCAGTGAGCCAGTGAGTTCAGGACCAGCCTGGACTGAAGAGCAAGACCCTGCTTCCAAAAAAAAGAAGAAGAAGTGATTTTGAGAACTGCAATAAGGCTGTGCGAAAAAAATAAGCAACATAAAAATAAAACATAAGGGACTGGAGAAATGACTCAGCAGTTAAAGCACATGCCTAGCAAGCTTAAGTCAGTTCCAAGTTCAGTTCCCCAGCACCACATCAGCCAGGTATGGTGGCGCATGCCTGTAATCCCAGCACTCGAGAGGCTGAGTCAGGAGGATTGCTGTCAGTCCAAGGCCAGCAAGGGCTCCATAGTGAGCCCAGGACCAGCCTGGGCTATATTACGAGACCTTGTCTCAAAAAATAAATAAATAAATAAATAAAATAAAAATAAAAATCAATTTCAAATGAAAGTAGCTTGCTCTGAATTTAAAGAAAAAACTGGGAAGCTGAGGCAGGAGGATTCCAAGTTCAAGCTTAGCCTAGGCAATTGATTTAGCAACTTAGTGAGACTTAATGAGACCCTGTCTCAAAAAATTATAAATAAGTAAGTAAGTAAGTAGGCTGGGAACGTAGCTCAATTGGAATGCTGTGAGTTCAATCCCTGTTACCGGGGGGAGGGGGGGGGGGAACAATCTTTTGGAACTAACAAGAGAATAGTAAATTCAATATAAAATACAAAAGTACACAGTTTCTCATAATAATGATAACTAGTTGGACAATAAAGTGGAATGAGGATGTAGCCACAAAAGCAACACAAAATACAAAATTCTGGGCTGGAATACATACAGCTCCATGGTGCAGTGTTTGCCTAAGGCTCTGTGTTCAATCACCAGTAACTGGGAAAATAAAACAAAATATCCCTAACTGTTCTTAACAGGTATATCCTAACCTTACTAAAAAATATAAAAACATTAAGAATCACTAAGTTTAGATGCTTTTTTTCTTGAGACAGGGTCTCGCTCTGTAGCCAGGGCTGGTTCTAAACTCACTATGGAGCCCAGGCTGGCCTTAGACTCAAGGCAACCCTCCTGCTTCAGGCTCCAGAGTGCTGGGATCACAGTCGTGCACCAACATGCCCAGTTTATATGATGCTGGGGAATCAAACTCAGATACTTAACACTTGCCAAGCAAGAGCTTTAACCTCTGACCCATTCCACCAGCGACTAGACACCTTTAAATAGATAGAAGTCATGGACTTTCAAAGCGAAAACAAAATCTCTAGGGGCCTGATGAAAATAGCTCCCCCTCTCCACCCTGTGCTGGAGATGGAACCCAGGGCCTTTGTACTATGCTATATCCCAGATCATGCTTTGGTTTTAATTTCTGAGGGAGGATCTCAGTTGCCCAGGCTAGGCTGCAGCAGGCCTGTACTACCTGGCTAGGCTGACATCAGCTCTTTATAAAACTCTCTAAGTGATTCCAGTGACAGTCAGGGTTAAGAACAAGTGATTTTGTTCTTTTAATTTATATCATATACCTAAAGAAGTTTCAAAGTCACTGGAGTTAAGTAGGAAAAGATTAAAAGAAAATGAATGCTTAGTCTTCACTTCCAGAAGAATTGTCTAAATTTGCCAAATCATTTCCCAGAAACATACTAAATTCTAGCATAGATATTTTATTTATTTATTTATTTATTTATTTTGAGACAGGGTCATGCCCTGCAGCCCAGGCTGGCCTTGAGCTCCCAGCAATCCTTCTGCCTCAAGTGCTGGGATTACAGGCATGCACCACCACAACCAGTTTATGTGGTGCAGAAGAACTGAACTCAGGGCATTGAGCTTGCTAGGCAAGTGCTTTAACCTCTAAACTATCACTCCAGCCCACATAGCATTCTGAGTATATTATTACTTAAAAATAAATTCTGGACTACAGAGTGAGACCCTGTCTTTAAAAATCTATTATCAATATGATGGGCAAAAATGGCGTTTTTTATTTATGTTTACTTTTTTTTTAGCAAGCCAAGTGGATCTTTCTTCAAGTCTGTTATTCACTTGCTTTTCTTTTATGAATATAGTCATCTGTGTTTTTTGTTTTGTTTTTGAGACTGTGTCTCACTCTAATCCAGACTGTCCTCAAACTCACAGCAATCCTCTTGCCTCAGCCTCCCAAGTGCTGGGATTACAGACATATACAACCACGCTCAGTTATTGCATTTTAAAGCAATAGTAAAAGACCTTAAATGAATGATAAATGTCATAAAACACCATAAACTTTAAAAACAAACAAAAAAACTAGACAAAACATTTGCAACACACTAATATACATCCTTAATGTTTAAAAACTAAAATACAACAAGTAGTAACTGCAACAATAAAAATACCATTTAAAAAACATTCATAAAAGAAATGCAAATGAACAACATACTTTTTAAAAAGTCACTTCATTGCTAAAGACGGAAAATGAGAGGCTGAGGCAGGAGGACTGCCCAGTGTCCAGGGCAGCCAGGGCTACATATTGAGTTCAGGATCAGCCTGGACTGCAGAGAGACTCCCTATCTCAAAAAAAAGGTGAGGGAAGGGTTGCTGGAGGCAAATCTCAGCAGTTACTAGTGCTTGCCAGGCAAGTGTGGGGCCCTGGGTTGGATTCCCCAGCACCACAAAGGCTGAGTGTGATGGGTATAGGGTGACACTTGACACACCTGTAGAAAATAAATGGATAAACAGAAAATAAGGGCCTGTACCACTTTGCTTGACTCAAAAGTACATAAATAAAAAATAAATATTGAGACTGAATGGCATAGCGGTTAAAGCACGCGAGGCCCTGCGTTCAGTTCCCTCAGTGCCACATAAACTGGGCATGGTGGCGCATGTTTGTAATCCCAGCATTTGGGAGGCTGAGCCAGGAGAATTGCCATGAATCCAAGACTAGCCTGGACTCCATAGTGAGTTTAGAACCAGGCTGGGCTACAGAGTGAGATCCTGTCTCAAAAAACTTTAAAGAAAAAAAAATGAACCTGGTGTGCTGGTGTACCTCTATAATCCCAGTACTCAGTACTCTAGGAGCCTGAGACACAAGGATAGAACATTGGGGCACAGCCTGAGCAACTTCGTGAGACTTGTCTCAAAATAAAAATAAATAAATAACAAGAGGTTATACCTCAGTGCAAAGGCCCTGAGTTCAATTTCTTGCATAGAAAAATAAAAATTGAGTGCAAATGTTAAATAAAATGACATTTATTTTTGCCCATTATATTAAAAATGATTTTTAAATGTTCTGATAGAATTTGATATGCACTGGACAGTGATTTGGCAATCTTAATCAAGGCTGGAAAGTCTCATGCTATCTGATCAAGCAATTCTATTCCTAAAAGTATATTCTTGAGAAGTAAACTGAGATATAGGCAAAGAGTTAGGTGTAAGAACATTCACGTACGCCAGTCTGGTGGCACAGGCCTATAATCCCAGCACCCTGGGAGGCTGAAGCAGGAAGTCTGCAAGTTTCAACCCAGCCTGGGCAACTCAGAGACTTAGTGAGACCATGTCTTAAAAAAAAAAAAAAAAGTGGGCTGGGGGTATAGCTCAATGCAAAGGCCCTGGGCTCCATTCCCAGTATCACACACATAAACACACACACACACACACACACACACACACACACACGATATAAACAGCATAAGAATATTTCAATAAATTGTGGTGAAACAACCAAAGGATGAAAAATGGCTATTCAAATGGTAACCTGAAAAATCTTTAATGACATAAGAAAATTGCAATAATTAACTGAATTTAACATGACTACTATCATTTAAATGAAAAATAAGTGTTGGCAAGGTTCGAAGAAACTGGAACCCTGATACATCTCCAGAGGAAATCTAAAATGGTACAGTCACATGTAGACATTTTGGCATTTCCTTAAAAGTCAAAGATACTATTTTTATATGATCCACCAATTCTACTCTTAGGTAGACCCAAGAGAAATGAAAAACATGTGTGTAACAGTCACTTGAATGCAGATACTTACAGTACCATTATCTGTAACAGCCAAGAGACAGAAAGAGCCTAAAAATGCCCAACAATAGATAAACTAATGGTAGCACACATCCAGGCAAAAAAAGTAACGAGGCACACAGATCCACGCTACAACTTGGCTGAGCCTCAAAAATATTATGCTAAATGTAAGAAATCAGACTCAGAAAGTCACTTTATGTAGTTTCTTTTAGACAAAATCTCCCCAGTAGACAAACCCAGAGAGACACGGGCCGACGCGTGGTTGCCAGGAGATGAGAAGCGAAGGTGGCTGTCTTAGCAGCCTGTTGTACTCACACACTGCCTGGCCATGCCACTGGGCAACACGGTCGTAGGGAACCACCAGTACGTGTGACTGGCTGTGCGATCCTAGATTGGCAGAGCTGTTGCGCGGTGCATTAGTGCCTTTTGAGAGGAAGGAGATTGGGCGCGGTAACTTGGGCAGGGAGTGTTCGTGGGGTGATAACTCGAGAGGTGGTATTTGCGCAGCATTGTGCCTGCACTCAAAGCCACTGAACCATTTTACAATGGTTAATTGCATGTTATAATATACGTGTATTAATTCTTTAAAAAATAACTGAGAGGAGAGGAGAGAACATCGTTGGTAGTGAACGCTACACACCACACCACGCTCAGTTCCCCGGGCTAAAGCTCTAACGCGGGTGGCCCGTCGACAGAGCAGTTACCCCAAAACTTGAAACCCTACCCCGACGTGGATGTGACCAAGGCGACGGCAGCCCAAAGCAGCAGCGGCCCGCCGCGGGAACGGAGGTCGGCACACCCACCCGCCGGCCACGAAACGAGACTTCCCAGGGAAGCGGGGCTAGGTTTTTTTCTTTGCTTTAAGAAACAACAACACAACAAACCCGTCAGCGTGGCGCGAAACGAGGGCCGAGGAGCGGCGCCGCGGTCCCGGGGAGGCGCGCGCCGGTCTGCAGGGCCGCAGGCTGGGGCCGCGCTTCCGCTCGCGAGCCGCGCCGAGGCCCGGGCGCCGCGTTCGCCGCCTTGCGCCGCCGCGCGGGCTTCCCCGGAGCGGCTGCTGCCCCTCTCGCCTCCCGCCGCGTGGCGGTCGACGTCGTCCTCAGTCCGGTCAGGACGACTCGATTCCGACAAACGCACGCATTCGCAGCACCGGCGGGCGCGAAGGCAGAGAGAGCTGGGGGCCGGCGAGCGCTCGCCCCGCGCCGCACGGTCCGCGGCCGGAAGCGCGGGCCTGAGGCGCCCGCTGCCGGCCTGGTCCCGTAGGAACCGCCACGGGGCGGCAGTAGCGTTTTGGAAAAACCACGAGAGTCTCAGGGACCCCCGCTGCCCGCCTTTCCTTGGTCCCAGGGGCCGGCTTGAGCTGTGTCCCTTCCTCTTCTTCCTGAACCGCCGTCCCGGGAAGCCCAGGCGGCTCCAGCCGGCGGCCGAGAGGCGGTCGTAGAACGGCTGGCTGAAATAGCCTAAAACAACGCACATTTGGTAAGTATTAGAGAGAAGTTGGCAGTGTTTGAGAACAGCGGGGCCTTCGATAGCTCAGTTGGTAGAGCGGAGGACTGTAGTGGGTGAAGTTGTAGCAATCCTTAGGTCGCTGGTTCGATTCCGGCTCGAAGGACTTCGTGTGACCTTTTTGGTCGTGTCTTCGATTCTTGAACAGAGAGGCTCAAGAGGTTTGGCCAAGGCTTTGACGGAATGCCGCTAACATGTGGGTAAACGATAAACGCCTTAGTGTACACCGCTGCTTGTCAGTGCGTGAAATGTAAAGGTGATTTATTGTTTATACTTTACTATGTATTTGATTTTCAAAATCTTCCTCCCGGTTTCATGGTACTGTTAAATATTCCGCATGGTGGCTGGTCCGCGGGTGGTGTGAAATATCTTGTAGGTTAAAGTACAGCCGGAGGAAGCAGCTGGGGGATTAGCTCAAATGGTAGAGCGCTCGCTTAGCATGCGAGAGGTAGCGGGATCGATGCCCGCATCCTCCACTAGGCCTTTTGCACTCCACACCGAAGAGCAGCGAACAGTGACTGATCTGCTCAATCGGGTGAGCGCATTAAATATTATACAGCGCAAAGAGAAACTCAACAGGTGCTCTGCACCGCGGAGCATTGAACACCGGCAGATCTGCTAGCCGGACGACTGTCTAGTGTAGTGAATATTAACGCAATGAGGGGCTCGGCAACGGGCAGCTAGTTTCACACGGTTTTCTTTTATTCATACGTGAGTGCAAGCTTCCCGCCCTGTCACCTCCTTTTCTTTAACCTTCTTTGTCGAAACACGCAGTTAGAGCCGGTGCTGGGTAACAGGGCCGGACCCCAACGCCGTTCGGGCACAAGTACCCACTAACGTGAGCGGACCGCGGCTGACCAATAGCAGTGCGTTTTACTGGGCGGGTAGCCAGCTGACGCCGCGGCCAATAGGCGAGAGACTTCTTGTTTCCTGGCAGAGCGGGGTCCCGGCGCCGTGGCGCTCGGGTTTTGTTTGGGTCCTGGGTGGAGGGCCCGGTGCCGGGGCCCGAGGTGCCGCCTCGCTAGCGGGAGAGGGAGCGGGAGCGCCGGCCCGGAGAGAGGTGAGGGGCTTTGCGCGAACCGCGGCCTCGCCGGCCCCGCCCCCTTTCGCAGCCTCTTTGGCCCGAGCCCCTCTCAGTGCCACCCCGCCCCCTGGCCTGGCGCGGCCGGCCGACCCCGCCCCCGCCTGCCCTCTGCCGCCCCAGCCTCTGGCCTAACCTCCGGCCCCCAGGCCCGTCTTACCCCTTACTCCATTGTCTGTGTCGCCCCCTCCCAAGCTTAAACCCCGCCCTACCTAGGGCAAGCCCGCGGTGTGAGGGTCCTACGGAGTTGGGGGTTGAGAAGCCACTCCCTGCCCACAACTGGACCTCGATCAGTCCAGCTTCTTTAGGGGTGCTCCGCGTACCCCTTACCCCCAACTACCAGGGTACCTTCTGTACGGGCTCCATTGACTACGGGGTGGACAATGGAAACAGACCCAAGCCCTAACTGGAACTGAGCGGGAGTCTAAATAGGTGAGCAGGTGGCACCTGCCGAGTTTCCTTTAATTTGGCAAAGGCCATGCTTTTCCTCTTTTCTAGTTTTCTTCCGTAGTAGGCATAGAATAGGAGCCAAAAAAAAAAAGGGGGGGGGGACGCTTTTCCAGGGCTTAATTAAACAATAAAATTTGGATCAGTGCCTGGGGAGCACACAGAGGTGAAGGGAGGGAGCTACTCGGTTCAAACTTAAGAGACGTACTTGTTCTGAGTTGAAGAGTGCAAAGCTGACCTAGGAAACAGATCCAAAATCCCCCAGGATGGTCCTGTGTTCTGTGGACAGATCCAGGATGGGTTTGGGAAATCTGACCTCTCTAATCTCTACTCTTTGGACTACAAAGAAGCTTCGAATCTAGTGCTTTTCAAATCGGTTAAACCATTGGCTGAATTAGGAACAGCCGTGCCATAGTAAAATAGTCAGTCATGGGCCTAAGTGTGAGTTAAGAGTGCTGCCTTCTGGTGACGTTGCTGGAAGGCTGTTTCTATGTGGTTTTGCTTTGTAGGGCACTTCCTATGAACTGCCCTCATTTACCCAGAGATACCCAAAAGTCTAGGTTCATTTTTCTTTCCCCTTCTTCCTACCAAGCATCGTTTTTCTCAGTTCTCAGGGCCAAAGTGGGGCAAGAGGATGCTTTCCCAGTCCGGCCATGGAACTGCGCTGTGGGGGATTGCTGTTCAGTTCTCGCTTTGATTCAGGGAACCTAGCCCATGTGGAGAAGGTGGACTCTGTGCCTAGTGATGGGGAAGGAGTCGGAGGTGGGGCATCAGCCCCCATTGGTGGCACTACTTCTTTCCCTGATTATGAGTTCAATGTGTGGACCCGGCCAGACTGTGCTGAAACAGAATTTGAGAACGGGAACAGGTAAGAGGAAAGAAATGAAGGGTGGAAGACAGGAAACGTCCAGATACCCAAATCCATGCTGCAGTTAGCCTGTCAGCTTACCTGTTCATGCCAGCACAGTGCCTTTCCTCCTCAGCCCTTTGTCCCTTTTCTCCTTGCTGAATAGCCTCTGCCTGTTTGGCTTGCCTTCCACTCTCCCATCCTTCCTCCCTCCAGCTCACCCATATATAATGACTGTCTCTCCTCTGGCCTTCAGATCATGGTTTTACTTCAGTGTCCGGGGAGGAACTCCAGGGAAACTCATCAAGATCAACATTATGAACATGAACAAGCAAAGCAAGCTGTATTCCCAGGGAATGGCGCCCTTCGTACGCACACTACCCAGCCGACCACGCTGGGAACGCATTCGAGAGCGACCCACTTTTGAAGTAAGTTCTCCATGAGGAGGAACGAAAGGCTTGGGTTCGAGTAAGGAAGAGTAAACAAGGAATTTGCACAAGTGAACCCTTGAGTTTGGTATTAGTTACCTCTAGCACTCCCTGGAGTCTAAGATGAGCCTTTGCTTAGGAAGCCTGAGGGAACTAGGGGTGGTATGGAGAGAATCAGAGGGAGGGAAGTTCGTAAGGATGACAAGTGTGTGACGTCGGTTCCTGGGGGCTCAGGAGCCCAGTTCTGATGTAGATGGCATGCTGCCTCTCCTTCTTCCTCTTCTGCTCTTCAGATGACAGACACACAGTTTGTGTTGTCCTTTGTTCACCGTTTCGTGGAAGGTCGTGGGGCCACCACCTTCTTCGCCTTCTGCTACCCCTTCTCCTACAGTGACTGCCAGGATTTGCTAAACCAGCTAGACCAGCGCTTTCCAGAGAACCACCCTGCCCACAGCAGGTGCCAACCCTCTTCCTACTTCTGCATACCATCCTGGCCACTTCCAGAATTTGCCCTAAGTGTTCTAAACTAAAACTTCATCAGTCTTCTCTCTGTGTGTAATAAATAGAATGTGGGACTTTGGATACCTTTGAGAACTATATTTCTGGGTAACACTGAATTCAGCACACCCTTACCTACACCACACTCTCCCATCTGCTCACTTCAAGCCTCCTGCCATCCCAGGCCTTATCAGTTACTCATAATTCAGCCACCGTTGCTGCTGCTTAGCACACCTGTTCATCTGTCCCCACAGAGGGCAACTTTTTTTGACTACACAAAATATATCCTGAGGAGCCACAAACTGGGCAAGACAAGAGCAGTAAGTTCATCCTGCTCTATACTCAGCATTCCGACAGTATAAGCCCCCCAAATCCTACGCTTCATTTAACAGTGTGAGGGTTGTAAAGCCCCAAAGGTTAGAGTGAAGGACTTTACAAATCCTGAGCTGGTGATGAGGTCACTTTTTGCTAGATCATTAAGGACTTCTGGTTTAATGATATTTATCCTTGCAGTCCCCTGGATACCATCTATTACCACCGGGAGCTCCTTTGCTATTCTCTGGATGGACTTCGTGTGGATCTGCTAACAATCTCCTCCTGCCATGGGCTTCAAGAAGAGCGAGAGCCTCGTCTAGAGCAGCTATTTCCTGATACCAGCACCCCTCGACCATTCCGGTTCACAGGCAAAAGGGTGAGTAGAGATAGCACAAAGGCAGTACTCCGCCCTTCTCTAGTTCCACCCACTGTGGATAGCACCGGTCTAAAGCTCAGCCTGAACCTGAGACAAGGGCTCTGCTTGCATACTCAGCCAGCTAGAAGTCCACTGGTTCCTCTTACCTCACCTACTCCTGCCCTCCATATGTCAGAGTGGAGTGATCGTACAGCTAACCTAATGTTTGTTCTCTCCGCTTCAGATATTCTTCTTAAGCAGTAGAGTACACCCTGGGGAGACTCCATCTAGTTTTGTCTTCAATGGCTTTCTGGACTTCATCCTTCGAACTGATGACCCCAGAGCCCAAGCTCTACGTCGCCTCTTTGTCTTTAAGCTGATTCCCATGTTGAACCCTGATGGTGTGGTCCGAGGCCACTACCGGTAAGTAGCCTCCCTAGGCTCTCTAGATTGTTCCTGGTCCCCCTCATGCCCTCCTTCTCAGTGAAAGACTGTCAGCCTCTAGCTTCTTCTGTATTCTTAATCCTCTTGCACTCCAAAACATGTCCATCTGACCATTCAGCCCGAGAGGAGATGTGATTGCACCTAGTGGCACTCCTGGGAAGGAGTGAACTGAGGACAGGTGCAGGCCCATCTGGGAGGAGGAGGAGGAGGTTATCATTAGGTTTCTGTGGTGTGTCACAGCAGGGCAAGGAGGGTCCCGTCCTCAGTTCTCTTTCCTAGCACAACTTCAGCCTTTTTGTTAACAGCTTAGCCCCCTAGCCTCCTTGTCACCTGTGTCTCTCTTGCTAGACCAAACCTCTGTACCGTCCTTCAGTCCTTGTTTTCCTACAGCACAGACTCACGAGGAGTGAACCTGAACCGTCAGTACCTGAAGCCTGATGCCATCTTGCACCCAGCCATCTATGGGGCTAAAGCCGTGCTTCTCTACCACCATGTGCACTCTCGTTTGAACCCCCAGAATTCCTCTGATCACCAGTCCAGTCCCTCTGTCCCTCCTGATGCTTCTCTTTCTGACCTCGAGAAAGCCAACAATCTCCACAATGAAGCTCACCTTGGGCAGTCATTGGATGAGGATAATGCTGAGACCTGGACCCAGAGAGAGCCAGCCGAACAAAAGGCTGAGAGTGTGTGGATTATGCCACAACAGTCTGCTGAGCTTGAGGAGCCAGCCCCTGACACCATCCCCCCCAGAGAGAGTGGTGTTGCTTACTATGTGGACCTGCATGGACATGCTTCCAAAAGGGGCTGCTTCATGTATGGAAACAGCTTTAGTGATGAGAATACCCAGGTAGGAGTCCTAAAGCTGTCATGTGAATGTGGGATTGCTGCAGGTTAGGAGACAAGGGTTAGGCCATTTACAGGGAGGGAAGGTAGCCTCTGGCAGGAAGGCTCATGCAGAGGGAGTCCGCCAAGAGATGGCACTGGGGCCTTGTGTTTCAACATTATGTCATTACTTTGAGTGACAGTCAGTCTGTCAATATCATTGTTTCCTAGTTTGAAGAACCAGGGAAGAAGCTAGGAACTTAAAAGGAGGTAGAATTATACCTTCCTAATACCTAGAAATAATGTCCCAACAGTGACAATTCCAGAAATGTTGAGCACTGCTAATGACTGTGATGGTTATCTGCTCTGTAGTGAGTCGCATGGTTCCACACTTGCCCTCTCTTCCTTGCCCCTGTCCCTTTTCTGTCTCTCCTTCTGAGCTCCCTTTTTCCTCCCTCAAACAGGTGGAAAACATGCTATATCCAAAGCTCATCTCCTTGAATTCAGCCCACTTTGACTTCCAGGGCTGCAATTTCTCAGAGAAGAACATGTATGCCCGAGACCGTAGAGATGGCCAGTCTAAAGAGGGAAGCGGCCGTGTTGCAATCTACAAAGCCTCAGGGATAATCCACAGGTTGGGTGGAAACTGGGATAAAGTTGAGGAAATAGTTTCCATTAAAAAAAAAAAACATATGTTTGAGGGGCTGGGACTGCCCGTGTCTTCCATGAAGAGCCTCACAATTAGTCAGATTGCCTTTAGTCTTGGACTATACTTTTCTGAGGCTTCCTGGATATGTGGTGTAATGCCAGGATCAGTTGCTCGTTGTTGGGGAATCATAGCACTTGCTACTTGCATTCCGTTTTTTTCATGTGATTGTCTTAGACCATCTGAGCTGTGTCCCTTGGTTGTATCCTAATATCAGTTTAGGCAGGACACTGATAAAGGTCTCTGTGTCTTAGCTACACACTTGAATGCAACTACAACACTGGACGCTCAGTAAACAGCATCCCTGCTGCCTGCCATGACAATGGGCGTGCCAGCCCCCCTCCCCCACCAGCCTTCCCCTCCAGATACACTGTGGAACTATTTGAACAGGTATGAATCCTTGGGATAAGTGGGAAAGGGAGAACCTCAAAAGTCTAGAAAGGTCTTAATCTTGCTACCTGACTCTGAGGTTCTCTCTGCAGAGGTGTTCCCCACTGTGCCCCTGTCACCATTATGGCTATTAACCTCAGTTTTTTTTTTAAAAAAAAAGGACCATGGCTCTGACTGTAATGATACTGAAAGGAAAAAAAAAGGCACTATTTCTGATCCCAAAATACAGAGAATCCCTTGGCACACCTGAGTCACATTCTCTACTTCTAAGCTGTCTTTTTCATTCTACTGGGTGTATTCACTCCTGGGCTCCCTACTATATGGTTTGATGACTTATCTGACCACACATAAGAATAGAGAGAGCCTCAAGTCAAGAAATCCAAAATCCTTCTGCTGGGAGGATTCTTTAATGGTGCCAGCTAGAAAGTAGTCTGTCCTTCCTCACAGTGAATGAGGGCCCCAAATGGGCAGTGTTTTAGGGAATAGCTGTAAATCTAATTGAGACCAACAGCCTAGGCATAAAAGCTGGGGTGCCCTCTGAGCAAATTTTAGGTCTGATCTCTTCTTCCCTTTCACGGTGCCACTATGCCATGTACCCACCCCAACATGGCAAACTGGATAGAGGACCAAAATGTTGAGCCATAACGGACTCTCCCCACAGGTGGGACGAGCCATGGCCATTGCAGCTCTGGACATGGCAGAATGTAATCCATGGCCCCGAATTGTGCTGTCAGAGCACAGCAGCCTCACTAACCTTCGGGCCTGGATGCTAAAACATGTGCGCAACAGCCGTGGCCTAAGCAGTACTGTGACCGTGGGCATCAGCAAGAAGAAAGGCTCTCGGACTCCACCTAGAAGTAACAAGTAAGACTAGCCAGCATGAAAAGGAAAGAGTCAGGAGGTGGGCAGGGCTGTAAAGCGAGGGGTTCCAAAGGATTTTTATTTATTTTTTCCTCCCCAAAGTACCACATGATAAATTTGGGAGATAAAATGAACAAGATAATTTCATTTTTTGGGGAATAGGATCTTCTTCATTGTAACCTGGACCTACATATTTCTATGAGTTTGGAAAATCGAGGCTGGGGGAATAGGTCAGCAGTTAAAGCTTTTTGCCTAGGAAGCTTTAAGGCCCTGAGTTCAATTCTTTAGCACCATATAAAAAGCCGGGCATGGTGGCACATGCCTGTAATCCCAGCACTTAGGAGGCTGAGGCAGGAGGATTGCCAGGAGTTTGAGGCCAGCCTTGGCTACATAGTGAGTTCAGGACCAGCCTGGATTGCAGAACAAGACCCTGTCTCCAAAAAAAAAAAAAAAAAAAAAAAAGGAAAATCAGCCCAGGGCATTCCTTGCTCCAGAGCCCTACATAAAATCCAGTCTAATTGTGGTCTGATAGTAGGGAAGGTGTCAGCTCCCAAAGGTTGCGAATGACTGAAGGCAGTTCAAGGACCAGTGCCAAGGCAGTGAGGAAATGCACTGGGAGATAAAGCTGCTCAGGACAACCCGTAGGATATTCTGAGGTTATGGGGTATGCCCAGGGTATATGGGCAGGAATTCCTCCCTTCTTCCTGGAAGTGGGTCCCTATGCCCTTTTGCGTCCAAGATGAAGATTTACCTATCATGAGACATAGCCTTCCTGGCACAAGGTTAACTGGCATCTGCTTCTTTACAGTGGATTGCCTGTTTCCTGCTCTGAGAACACCTTGAGCCGGGCACGAAGTTTTAGCACTGGCACAAGTGCTGGTGGTAGCAGCAGCAGCCAACAAAATTCTCCACAGATGAAGAACTCCCCCAGCTTTCCTTTTCATGGCAGTCGGCCTGCAGGGCTGCCAGGCCTGGGCACTAGCACCCAAAAGGTCAGCCACCGGGTGCTGGGCCCTGTCAGAGGTAAGCCAGTTTGGGAGCCCCTGCAGCAGGTGTTTGGTTGCTTGGGGCATTGCTGGGGGAGGTGAGAACCTGAAGATGTATGCTTGGCCCAGGACCAAGGGGTGAATCAATAAAATTAGTCTGTAGCAGAATCTGCAGCCTCTCTGCGACCTTGGTGTTCCCTGCGGCATGACTCCAGAGCAGCATTGTGTGTGGCCATAGGTGGAAGTCCTGGGGATCTGGGCTTCAGCACGTGCTAGGAGTTGAGCATTAGCTAAAGCTGTGCGAAGTGCAGACATGCAGCCTCCATGTCACGGACAATGTCAGTGTGTCCTCTTGGGCACAGTACAAGGAAATCTCAGAATCCAAATCACAGCACTGTGGAATGGTGAGGGATCCTGTCCATGGTTGCGCTCTCTCGCTCTCGCTCTCTCTCTCTCTCTCTCTCTCTCTCTCTCTCTCTCTCTCTCTCTCTCTCTCTTTGAGATAGGATCTCAATCTGTAGCCCAGGCTAGCTTTGAACTTAGGCAATCCTCCTGCCTCAGTCTCCCAAGTGCTAGGATTACAGGTATGCAGCACCATGCTCAGCTTCTATGGTGTTGGGGACTGGAACTTAGGACCCTGTGTAACTTCCGTGCTAGTCTTCCAGTCCCTCAGCCCATTATTGATTTTTGAGACGGGGTCTCACTAAGTCACTAAGTTGCCCAGGCTGGGCTTGAACTTTAATTCTTTTGTCTTAGCCTCCCAGAGTGCTGGGATTATAGGCCTCTGCCACCAGGCCCAGCTGTCCATGGTCTTTATGGGCTAAAATTGTTTCTAGCTTCAGAGCTTATTCAGAAAGTGGTATCAGAATTCCATCTCTTTCCACAAAAAATCGACCAACTGCGGCAGCTTATGCTTTAGGCTCATAAACCAGTCTGTCCCTTTCCAGCTGTGGGCACAAATGCTCAACTGCGTATCATCAGTACTCCTAGGTTTTGCCTGTGGGTCACAAATATATAGCGGAAACAGGTGAGCCTTTAGGGAAAAAGAAGAAGTAACTGAGAATAAGTTGGATTGTTGGGGGGTGGGGGGACTGTTGTAGTGCCACTTCTAGAAATACATTACCCCACAAATCAGTACTTCCACATGCCATCTGGGTTATAGCCGTCTTGCCAAAGAATGGGAGCCTTATAAGTTGTAGCTAAAAGCTTTGCTGGTCTTTCAGCTGCAGTCATTCTTACATCTGACTGCTACTTAGCTTGCAACCTAGTCAGGAGCAGACGATCAGTGTCTGTAATTCTGATGCACTACTTAGAGAAGCCACAGAGAAAGCACTAGTCTTTAACTGACTTTGACCATTAAGATGTCTGCCTCAGATATTAAACCTGATTCTGTTTATGTTCTAAACCTCATTCTTTGAGATTCTCTGTTGGAGAACATTTTTGTACATTATGTTTGAAAGACAGTATTAAAGTAATAATGCCTTATGTTTAGACAGCATTTAATAGTGAACAAGTCAGTGTCATATAAATAATTCTTTAATTCTTTAAAGGACTCATGGATGGAGTTTACATTTTTCTGATGAAGAAACACAGGCTATTTAAGAGAGTCTTATACAAATTTGCACTACTATTGAGTGTGGTAGAGTTATTCCAGCACAACCCTACAAGCCTTTTCGTGATCCAGTATACCTGTTTCCCATGTTAAATCTGTATGAAGTTCCTTCCATCCTTCCTTCCAGTTTGACTCACCTCTCCTAGCTGATAATTCACAATTTCTGGTAATTCCTTCATCAGCATCATAAAATTTCCTTTCCTGATCACAAATGGAAATAATAAAGAGCCTTTCATAGGCCTTCACTAAGGGCATCTAGTGGCTTTTAATCAGTATTTACTGACATTCTTCCTCTCTCCCTTCTGATTTAGACACTACCTGAACTTCATGCTTTCTATTTCTGTTCCTTACCCCAGTTACCTAATGGCAAATATGCATTGTCAGTAATAAGTAATTCCTGGTAAACTGACTTCAAACTTAAGAGAGGAAACAGGACAGTAAACATAACCAAAAAGCACACACACATTATAAACATCCAGGGCACTTGTGCAGCTAGATCAACACAAGCGTAATTAATCAAAAATGTTCAGTGGACAAAGTTGTAGTATGTTTTTTAAAAAACATCCCAGAAATAAGAAATTCTAGCCAGGATCAGGAACAGAACACCTACGTAGAAAAGACAAAGGACAAAGCATAAGTGTGTATGGCCATACTCTTCACTAGGAAGAGAGATGATAACAAGTTGGAAGCATCTTAAACACAAAAATTTTGAATAAAAACTATGTGCTTCTAAGGACACTGAGAACAAAACTAAGACACTGTAAACTGTACATACCGCACAGGAAAGGGGAGGTAGGAGCCTTGCTAGAGTTTACACATATGAGCTGACTGGAGCCTATGCCAAATTAAAGTTTTAGAGACAGAAGTGGCAGAATTCAGTGATGTTAGAAAAGATAGGAATTAGTGGGCTTCGGCTGCAAACTGAAGGAAAAAGTCATGGTGACATTGAGACACTGTGGGAAGAAAGAGTGGCAAGTTTGAATGCCTTAGGCTAACCCAAATGGAGATACCTGCAAGCAGCAAAAGAATGAACTATAGGAAAGGTGAGCAGACATGGCTGGAGGTCTAGAAGTAATCCATGCCTGGTGCCAGGGAAAACCAAGTGAGAAGACATGTTTCCTCCAGGTTAATGAGCTTAGAGCAGAAAAAGAGCTGGCTGGAGTTTAAAAACACTCCAGGACTTGCATAAATATTTGTAAGAACTAATAAACTGTGTTTCTAAAGTCAAGGGATCAAGTCTGGAGTTACTAATAATGCTAAGCAGGGATATGATAAAGAGGTAAAAGGTAAGATCCTAGAAATCTTGACTCCTGTGTTCCCCTGGACATTTGCTGACACTAATTTTGGCTTTTTTTTTTTTTTTTTTTTTTTTGAGATAGGGTCTCGCTCTGTAGCCCAGGCTGGTCCTGAACTCACTATGGAGCCCAGACTGGCCTCGGACTCAGGGCAGTCCTCCTGTCTCAAGGCTCCCAACTGCTGAAATTACAGGCATACGCCACCAGGACCAGTTCATGTGGCGCTGTGGGGTCGAACTCCAGGTACTTAGAACTGCTGAACCGTTCCTCCAGCCCCAGCTGTGCCATTTAACTCCAGGATGTGAGAATGGTGTTGGTTTGGGATCAGGACTATGAGGAGTTTTTGGCATTTTGGCATTTTAACCAACCCTCAGGAAAAGTTTTCTTGTATCCTGTGCTGTTTTTCTCCCCCAATACCATCCATCTGGCTACATTTTGTTTTCCAAGTTAGAAAGAACATGTCCCCCATTCCTCAGAAATACTAACTATAAACTAGCTATAATTTCCAGTCACAAAACTGGAATTGTGGGCTGGAGGAATAGCTTAGTAGTTAAAGCTCTTTGCCTAGCAAGCTTAAGACCCAAGATTTGATTCCCCAGCACCACATAAATTGGGCTGGTGGTGCACGCCTGCAATCCCAGCACTCCAGAGGTTGAGAAAGAAGGACTGCCATTACTTTGAGGTCAGCCTGGGCTCCATAATGAGTTCAGGACCAGCCTGGATGACATAGAGAGACCCAGTCTCAAAAAATAAAACAACAAAAAGAACAAAACAAACAAAAACCTGGAATTGTGATTTGACATAACATTTTGTGATTTGTGAATTTATTCATAATAAATTTCCACTAATGTATACATATTGTATCATTTAACTGAAGATTTTGACTTTTGGGCTAGAACAAACGTAAGAATGGACTAACTAGGGAATTCCAGCAAACATCTAGGCAGCCCAGCCAGAAGCTTCAGGCAGAGATTCAGAGAACTAGACCAACAGGTTCTGTCCTGATGTCTGGAGATGATGTCAAAGGCTAAAGAGTAGCCAACTTAGTACAAACAGGAAAAATTCCCAGGACAGAAGCCTAGAGAGTTCTGATTAGACATTGATACCCAGAATTCCTGACGTTAGTGCCAGGATCATCTTTGCCTAGTTCTCCCCCCAACCCCACCCCACAAAACATGGTATATGTACCACCTGCCCAGACCTGTAATACAGTTCCTACCACTATTTCAGAAGTTCAGAGAATAGTATTAGTAGCTTCTGTGGGTATAGAAGAGGAAGTCATTGGAAAATGGCTTAATGTAATGATGGAGAAATCAGAAGCCTCTAAGACATCATGCAAAAGCAGATGCAGACAGAGCTAACGAAGGGTGTACCAGGGTGAAGCGGATGAGAAAGCAGCTTCTCTGTTGTGCACAGATTAAAGTAGGGCAAAGACTAGGAGAAAGCAGGTGAAGCACCTAGGCCACCCAGCTCACTCTTGGTATCATGCAAGCGCCTCCTTCGCTGTTGCACTCTAGTGCCTCCCTGCTTCATTCTATTCCTAGCCTTGGGCTCTAGTAATGGCAATAGTCATTTTGTAACTGGTATAAAGCCTGGCATGTAGCTCATGCTTATAATCCCAGTAGTTGTGAGGCTGGGGCAGGAGGATTTTAAGTTTGGTGCCAGCCTAGGCTACATAATTCAAGGGTGGCCAGGATACCATGGCAAGACTCTCTCAAAAAAAAAAAAAAAAAAAAAAAACAGCATGCCTGAAGGGCTGGGGCATAGCTCAGCGACCAGAGTACTTGCCTAGTGTGTGGAAGGTCCTGGGTTTGATTCCTAACACCACATCTAGCTGGGGAATTAGCTGGGGGTGTAGGAGGTGGGGAGGCATATAGCTGAGTGGTTAGAGTGTTTGTCAAGCAAGCACAAGGCCCTGGGTTCGATTCCCCAGCACCACATTAGCTAGCCACGGTCACACACGCTTGTAACCCCAGCATTTGGGAGGCTGAGGCAGGATTTCTGGGCTACATAGTAAGTTAGGACCAGCCTGGACTACATTTCTCTCCAAAAAGGAAAAAATAAAAACCCCCAAACCTAGGACTTCAGCCTACTGAGTGGAATACTGGTAAAAGACAAGGTGCTTTAGTACAAATGTAGGAGCTTCAGCTGTCACCTTATCACCACCAGTCTTACCCTTCTGGCTCTAACTTAAACCTGAGAATACAAGTCTCATTTGACCTCTGTAAGGCCTTGGCTTAGATGAAAGGCAACTTTACCTAATATCCAGGAGCAAGTGGAGATTCCTCTGGTGTGAGGCAGTGGCATCTGGAGAAGTGCCTCCCTCACCACTGCCACTTTTGCTTTATGCGTTTTCAATCACATCTACTTAGCACCTAATACTGAGGTGGGAAATTGTTAAGTAGTCACCAAGTGAGTATTTGTTGAGTGAACAATAACTTTAGTCGGGAGCCAAATTAATGCCTCTTCTTTCTATCCCCTGGAACATAATCCAGGTCTTAATCATCCTACAGGTTCAATAAAATACATGTACTACATGTAGGGACAATTCCAGAGACTTTTAGAAAGACTCACGCAGGTTTTGGGCACAAGTCAAACAACTGTCCTTCTAAACTGTAAGGCTTTAGTATACCCACTGTGACTCATACAAGTAAGGTAACGTCAGCCTGTCTCAACCTCTCAGACACTGGCCCCGGGACTATCATGCTATCCCCAGGATGGAATTTAATAGGTGTTTATAAACATCATTTTATAACTTCTAAAAGCAAAGCAGAACACATGCCACTCTTGCATTCAGCCTAGGCTTTTGTTTCTATAGCTCAGAACCAAGAACACAGCATTGCGCTTTTATACTAGAGGCCAGAAGTCAAACACGATAAAGTGGGCTGTGCACTCTCATTGACAAATTATAGGTGAGCCTGGCTAAGTCTCGAGGCAGTTTTTAAGTAATGATGGCTTGAAAAGCCATCTCCTAAATCAGATCTTGCACTTCTCCTGAAACCCTTAATTAGGGGTAGGCTTCCTGGATTATAGCTTTGGGGTCTTTCCCCTGATCTCATCTCCATTTTGAACTGACATTTCCTAAGTCTTTTGACTGTTTCATACCTTCTGAAGTGACACTAGTTTATTATTAGAACCTACAAATGTCCTAAAAACTTTCATCTATTTTGTTGCTCATTCTCTTCCCATTTCTTGGGGTTGGTTGAGGGGTCATCTCTTAGTATAGCTTCAGAATTATCTCTCTGTGAAGTGTTTCTCAGCTTACCTATGAACCTGCTATTACCTCTGCCAAGTTCATTATTTCTGCCTGCTGTGCACTGTCACCTGGACATCATCCTGGCATCCATTTTTTTCCTAAACAGGATCTTGCTCTGTAGCCCAGGCTGGTCCTACACTATGAAGCCCAGGCTAGCCTTGGACTAGTGGCAATCCTCCTGCCTCAGCCTCCTGAGTGCTGGATTACAAGTGTGCATCACCATGCCTAGCTTATGTGGTGCTGGGGAATTGAACCCAGAGCCCTGAGCTTGCAAGACAAGCACTTAACTAGAGCATCCATTTTAATCACAGAATCACTTAGGTCTGGGATCTCGAGTATCTGTCATTGGTGATAGCTACTATCCCAGGTTGAATGTTACTATGAGTCCCTGACTTTTTTGTCCTGTTGGCATCTCTCTTGCATTAAAGTCTGCCTGTTTTTCACTCTTAGCCACTACCACTCTGGTACCCAGCACCTAACAACTCCAAACAGCTAGACTGGCCTCCACTCTCTGACACTGAATTCTAATTTATATATATATATATATATATATATATATATATATATATATATATATACTTTTTTTTTTTTTGGTGGTGGTGGTGGTACTGGAGATTGAACTTAAGAGTATAGGGTCTTGCTTTATATCCCATCCAGGCCTTTTTGAGACAGAGTCTCACTAAATTGCTAGGCTGGCCTCAAACTTGCAGTCCTAGACTGGGCCTGGTGGCAAAGATTTGTAATCCCAGCACTTTGGGAGGCTGAAGTAGGAAAGGACCCCAAGTTCCAGCCCAACCTGGGCAAGTTAACAACTTATCAAGACCCAGTTTCACAGTAAAAATAAAAAAGGCTGGGGATGTAGTTCAGTGTGAAGGCCTTGACTGAGTTAATCCCCAGTGCCACAAAAAAACAAAACAATCCTTCCTCAGGCTTCTAAGCAGCTGGGATTATAAGTGTGTACCACCATGCCTGGTTTTAAAAAACCAATTAAAAAATTTTATATCTTTCAGAAGTATTTTATATACTGCCTGTTAACTGCTCAATGTAGCTAGACATGATAATGCAATCATCCCCTACTTTCTAAATTAGAGGCTTTTCAAAGACAACATATATTCCTTTGTATCAGACTGACTGGTATGCTAGCATCTCTACTGAAATCAGTTCAAGAGCATCTGGCAATCACCTCTCCCTCTGGATGAGGATGGACTTGCCAAGCTTTAAAGCTTTCTTAATGGAGCTAGTTCTCATCTGTCCCAAAGACAACTAACCTTTAGAACTTGTATTAGTGAGGCCTCAGCCACAGAGGTCTGCCCCACAGTGTAGCAATATGTAAGATGACTAATCAATAAGCAGCTAATAGCCATGTGAACCAAGGAAGGTAATGGAAGAACTAATTCAAATCTGCCTGTAATGGCCAAGGAGCCTTACAGAGATGACATTTGTGATGGGACACAGAAAATGGTCCAGGTTTCATTAAAAAGAGAAATACCAGAGGAACCACAGCCAGTAGAAGTAGGGACTACCACCCTACTTTAGGGTAGGGTAGGGCAGGATATAATAGCAAGTCATCATTCTAATAAGGATACACGACTGGAACCACAGTGGACAGGGCACTACATGTGCTACATTAAAAGTATTTAGACCTTATCCTTTTAAAAGACCTTCCAACCAGATGTGGTGGCACATGTCTATAATCCCCAGCACTGTGGGAAGCTGAGGCAAGAGGATCACAACTTTAAAATTCTGTCTCAAAAGAAATAAGATCTGGATGTTGATAGTGCACATCTATAATCTTAGTACTTAGGAGGCTGAGGCAGGATTGCTTTAAGTTTTAGGCCAGCTGTGTTACATAGTGAGTTCAGGGCCAACCTGACTATGGTGTGAGACATGCTGTTTCAAGAAAACAAAGCAAAAAAATAAAAATACTGGGCATGGTGGTGCACACCTATAATCCTGCCCTGTGGAAGATTGAAGCAGAAGTCCAAGTTAGAGCTCAGCCAGGGCAACTTAGCAGTTTAGTGAGACCCTGTCTCAAAAAGGCCTGGATGGGATATAAAGCAAGACCCTATACTCTTAATTGTTTTATTTAAACAATTTTTAAAATGGGCTTGGATATAGCTCTGTGCCAAGGCGCTAGGCCCTTCACCATGGGGGTGGAGGGGGAGGGTGTTGTCAGTATTCCCTTTACCTATGCCACAGTGAGTTCTGACCAGTACCTGTTGCAGAATACTAATTTGTGTTGTCCTTGTGAAGGATGGGTGGTAAAGGACAGAGGTAAAGCTAGCAAGGCAAGTAGGGAAATTTTCTCAAATGTCTGAATGGAGTTGAAGGCCTGTGCCTGAACACTGGCCACAGAAAGGGAGGAGAAACAGCTGAGTGCAGAGGTAGAATCTTAAGGATTATCAACTCAAATGTAAGGGAGAAATAGAAAGATGAAAAAGATTCTAACATGTAGGTTTTCGCCAAGATAGGTGTGAACAGGAGGCAGGGGATAAGTTTTGGTTTTGTTGTGGAGGGCTTGAGGTAGAAATATCCAGCGGACAGTCAGGGCTGGATTCCGGAGAAAAGGACTACAGAGCGATTTGAGTTTAAAACAAGAAAGAAGGGCAGAATGTGGGGGATGCTGACATTTAAGAGGTAGTAAGAGAAGTTAGAGGTGAGAGGAGAACCTTGGAGAGCCCAAGTTCATTAGCTTTCTGCCCAAAGAACTGGTAAGATGAGGGCTGGCTCAGAAGTGGGTAACTGGAATAAATAGCAGAGATCACTCGAATACGTCGTCCCATGTTAGTTACCTCAGAATGGGGGTACTAGTCTAATGACAACCTTGAAAACTGGTATCTTCTGGCCAATGGGAGTCAGCAGGTCAGTGAAACAAAGGCTATCTGAAAAGTGCCTCTCTTATTTGACCTTTTACATTTGTGTCTCTTCTACTCAGAACCACGAAGCCAAGACAGGAGACGGCGGCAGCTACCACTGACCCCTCGCCCTACTGCAAGCAGCTTGGCCCCATGTCCAGCTCCTACTAGTTCTGGTCCAGCCTCCTCACACAACCTGGGTTCCTGCCTACTGCCCAGTGCATTCAGCATATCAGGTCTGTATTCCCTGCCACTGAAATCTGGGATGGCCGCCTTCTTCCCACCCCTACCACCTAGGACCCATGCAAGGCCCCCAAGAAATCCCTTCAGCTATGCTGCCACCTAAGCTGGACTGTCTTGACTTGTTATAATGCAGAACACTCCAGACCTAGGATATCATTATCCTTCTGGTATCCTAAACCCTTAACACCTGTGCCTTTGTACAGGCAGCTGGAATTTAATGAAATTCTTTTTAAAATAAAGTTAACATTTACTAAGCGTTTACTGTGTGCTAGGCACAACTCTACATAATCATTTAATCCTCATTTATACAGTTAAGGAATCTGAAGACTTTTTCTCCCTGCAAAGTGCTACTTATTTTTATTTAAGTTAACTTCAGGAGCTGGACAACATTAGAAAATACTGGAGAATAAGGAAATGCATAAGCCTTTCACCTGTCATCACAGCAAGTCATCCTGTTATCCACACGTTATCCATACAAAACTTAAGCCGTCTACTCTCAAGTTGTAGACCAGCAGTGTGAAGACTGAATAGGCCTCATTCCTAAGACTCCAGTCCAACACTTTCTACCTTACCCAGAGCCCCATTCCCAGTCTGTCTACTCCATCGGTAGCCTTCAGTACAGCTCTTGAGAAGAGTGAACCTGATCCTTAAATGCCCTTTTTTTGTTGTTGTTTGAGGCAGTATCTTGCTCTGTAGTTCAGGCTGGTTCTGAACTCATCCTGAACTCATTATGTAGGCCAGGCTGGCCTCAAACTCATGACAGTCCTCCTCCCTCAGCCTCCTAAGTGCTAGGATTACAAACGTGTACCACCCATTACACCCAGATTACATGATGCTGGAGAATCAAACTCAGGGCTTTGCACTTCCTAGGCAAGCACTCTTAACTTGTGCTATATTCCTTCAGCCCTTAAATGCCATAATATATGCTTGTGGCCAGGCCTGGTGTCATAGGCCTATAATCCTTGCACTCTGGGAGACCAAAGTAGGACGACTAAAATTTCAAGCCCAACTTGGGCAACTTCATAAGACTCTCAAAATTCAACCAAAGGGGCTAGAGGAATGGCAGAGATAGTTAAACCACTTGCCTTGCAGAAGGCCCTGAGTTCAATTCCCCGGCACCACATAAAGCCAGGCATGGTGGTGCAAGCCTCTAAGTACAGCACCTAGGAGGCTGAAGCAGGAGAACTACCATGAGTCCAAGGCCAGCCTGCGCTACGTAGTTAAGCACCAACCTGGGCTATAGCGTAAGACCTTGTCTCGGTCAAAAATGGTCTGGGATGTAGCTCAGTGGAAAGACCCCAGGGTTCAATCCTTAGTGTTGAATGGGTTTAAAAAAAAAAAAAAAAGACTGTAGTGTGCCCCCAGATCTATAAAATTATACTTGGGTAGGTTCTGATTCTAGCCAAAAGTTGCTTCTTTATTGCCTGGACCAGAACTGGAGCCTCACTTGGGAGATTTTTTTCTCCTCAGGGAACACTTGGCAACACTTTGGGGACATTTATAGTTGCCACAAGGGAGAGGGGTCTAGAAAGACACAGCATGTATTACTACGGATACTGCTAAATATCCTATAATGTACAGAACTGCTCCCACACCAAAGGATTATTCAAAATTTCAGCAATGTCAGTTTTGGGAGCTAAAGGTACAGCCTAGTGACAGAATCTTGACTTTGCATGCACAAAGCCTGGGATTCATTCCTCAACACTGTCAAGAGAAAAAAAAAAAGTGTCGTGGACAAAAATGAAATGTTATCTACTCCACGGCTTCTACCTTGATGATCAGTTTCCTTTGTTCTCTAGGGAGCAGCTGTTCACTCTTGTCTTCAGGGGACAAGTCTGAGGCTGTCATGGTGATTGGGAAAGGTCTGCTAGGGACTAGTGCTCGGATCCCTTGCATCAGGACTCGACTGCAGGTAACGTGAGGTGGGGAGGGAGTTCTTCCCCAGTCCCTGCATAGCAATTTGGCAAAACTCAGCAAAGCACTGCTCACCT
Source organism: Ctenodactylus gundi (assembly GCA_004027205.1). Classification (NCBI taxonomy): domain Eukaryota; kingdom Metazoa; phylum Chordata; class Mammalia; order Rodentia; family Ctenodactylidae; genus Ctenodactylus; species Ctenodactylus gundi. The sequence goes on from PVKB01002971.1 coordinate 185,282, forward strand.
GGACAGTGGGTGGGAAAATGTTCAGCCCTGCTTTATGGCCATTACCTCCAGCCAATCAGAGAGCTGCCCTGGTGCCTAAGTGCTTTCTTACCCAGACTCACCCACCCCAGTCTCTATCAGCTAGGTGTCTTGCTTGCTTCCAACTCCACTGTCCCTGCCAGATGCATCCCAACCTCAGCCTGCTAGCTTTGGCTTTCCCTGCCCTGCCCTTAGCTTCTCCTCTCTTTCTGCCCAGACTTGCCCGAGGAGAGTTTCCGCCAGGAGGGGTCCCGGATTCCCCAGGTAACACATCTGGTTGCTGCTCCTAGCAATAGCCTTGCCACCACTCCAGTTCAGCTAAAGTTGGGTATATGCAGAAGCTGACTGGATATGGTAACTTAAGCTGCTCTGGCAGGGACTAAGTATACTAGTCCTCCAACATCTTTGTACACATCACTTCTCTTCTCAGCCAGACTTTGGTCATGATATGCCCATGGAGACTAAATGCTGGATCCTTTTGTCACATCTACTTACATAAGACTTGGAATGCATAGACTTGGATCGAATACCTAGTTCTCTGGCTGTTATCTTGCCTCATCCTAGCTAGGAACAATGCCCATAAATTCAAGGTGCTGGTACCTCTACTGACTCCCATACAAGATGCTATGCATGAAAATTCTAGAAGCAGAAAAGCTCATGGAAGAAGTCAGCCTCTTAGCATACTCCTGTCCATACAGGCTAGGTCCAGGTTGGGCAGGGACTCACCGCCGAACTGCAGAGGGATAAGAGACTCTTCAGGCCCCACATCCCCAGTCCCCCGGACCACAGAGAACAGTGAGCTGGAGCTGGGACCCCTCTCTGCTATACCAGGGTGAGCATCAGGGTCTACTCCCTTGACCCAGCCCTTACATATTCCATCGCTTCATTCCCATTTCTGCTACTCGGGATAATTTTCTTCCTTCTCTTCTCCCTTATACCCCAAAGACTAAATGTACTTTCATGAGTCCCTAACTTTTATTCTATCATGGCCTCAGTTTTCACTTGAAAGGATAAGAAAACAACCTCAACTTAGGACCTTAGGCCTAAGAGCTAGCTAGCTGGTTCCCACATCAGACCTTTATGCAGTAACCAACTTACCTGTCCCTTACCCATCTTCACCTCACATCTTTCACCTCCAGGTCCTTGTTAACAGACCAGAAGGGCAGCATTTCCACAATCCTGATTCCTCTCTCTTCTCTGTTGCAGGCTGCCTCCGACTGGCCCTCCACGGCCCCGCTCTGCCCCTGCCTTTTCTCCTATTTCCTGTACTCTTTCTGACTCCCCATCCCTGGTTTGTTGTAGTGGGGGGCCCGTGGGCCAATCTGAGGTTTGTTTTGACCCTAAATCCCCTCCACTCACAGTTTCTCCCCGGGTCTGACAAAGCCTTTACGTTTCATGCCTAAGGTGGGAGAACACAATGAGAAATAATGCCAGTCCTCTCCCTTGGCTGCTGATTCCGTGTGACAACCGTAACTCACTGGAATGCCAGCCACACTGTCCGAGGCCTTTCACAGCATCACCTTGAGACAAAGAGACAGGGACCTGCCACCCCTTCCCTCCCTCCACAGCACAAGATTTTGGGACCACAAAAAAAAAGATACATATCTATATTTTTGTATTGGGGGAGGGAGTAGAAAAGAAAGTAGCCCCCATACTGGGCCCTATTCAGTGGCAGCTTCTCGTTCCATAGTGTTAAGGAAGACTTTGAGGAAATAAAACTTGTTTGCAAAACTCCAGGTGTAGTTGCTTTGTGTGTTGGGATGGGTAGAAGGGATGAGGTGAAGTAAGAAGGCCCCTCACACCCTCCATCTTGCCTCAGACTATGTCCTGGAACCCTAGAAAAGAGGGGGAAAGACCTGCGGTAAGGAAAATGCTGCAGCTTTCTTCTGGGGAATCCTAGAGGAGTCAACTCCCGTCCTGCCTGTTTCCCTTATATTTCTCACCCACACTTAAGGCTGGTCCCAAGACTCTCTCCGCCCTTCTCTAGCTTAGGTCTGCAGTAGCCAGCCCCTCCAGGAATACCCCTACCCTCGGAACATGAAAATTAAAGCCTACATCTCTCACCACCCTCTCAGAAGAAAAAATAAATCTTCCTAAATAAACCCTCAATGACGTTGGAAAGTAGAGACTATAACTGAAGAGTCTAAAGCCTCCACCTCAGATGGCACTTTCAGTATCCATCCTTGATCCTACCAGGACCAGCGCATCCCTGTAACCATACCCCACCCCCAACCCCCCAACGTGGGCATCTACCGGGAAGCGCAAGAGGGACTGACCAGAGTTCGGAAACCCAGCCCTGTTCTGCAGGGACAAGTTTTGGAGGAAGGGGTAGAGTACAGCAAGGCGCCCTCCTACTCTGAGCGGATAAAAGGGCCCATTTCTGAACTGTATCATGCTTGGTCCAACACTTTCTGATTCCAAATTTCGAACCGTTCAGGCCCTGGCGCGGCCGCGCCACTGAGCTCCCCCGGGGCTGGGCGCTGTAGCCCCGGACCGTTACCTGGGGAGCGGGGGAGAAAGAGCCACTTTCATTCCTGTTTCTTGGGATTGTTGACCGCCACGTAGTGATAGAGAACGACGAGCAAGAAGAGGGACACGCCCAGCATGTTGGCGAAGATGGCGAGCTGCACGTCTGTGATCATCCTGCGGAGAAGGGGAGGGACTGAGCCTGTGGCCGGCGCACTTCTTGACCGCTCAGGGTCCTGTCCTCGCCCTCACGGCCCAGACACCGCGGCTCTGCCGCGTGAAACGGCGACTGCGCGCCTCTCACCTGATCACCCTGACTCCGCTCTGACGCCGTCTGCGCACAACTTCGAAGCGGACCTGAAGCGGATCTTCGTAGCGCCAGCTGGAGCCCAACCAGCCACTTCCGGCCCAGCGGCGCGGTCGGAAAGGCTACTCTAGCCCTGCCATCTCGCCTGCTCTGGCGACGCACGCACCAGGGGCGGGCTCTCGGCCGGGTGGGTGGGGCCGCGGAAGCATGCTTCCGCTTGCCGCGGCACAGCTGGCCGCAGCTGACCACAGCTGGCCTCAGCGGGCCCTATCCGGCGCGCAGTTGTTAAAGCTCTGCTGGTGACCGCCTCCGTGGAGCTGGATAGGGGTAGGGTGCGGCGGCGAGGCCAGGCGGGAGACTTGTTCTGACCCGCAGGTCCGGGCCCCCTTCCTGAGCCGGTCCCCCGCGCTGCTGCCCTCCCTTCGCTTCCCGGCCGGCCCAGCCAGGTGCTTCCTTTGGGTCCTGCCCTAGCGGTCTCCTCCCTGGCTCGGGCGGCGGGAACAGCGGGAGGCAGTGCAAAATGGGGGCTAGGCTGGGGCTGCTGGTGCTCTTCTCATTGAGCCGGCATTTTTGATCCATCCGAGCGAGTAAGGCCTGTCCTGCCTGTAATCTGACCCGCGCGTATCTGAACACTGGCCTTCAGCCTCCACCCCCACTCCTGGAAGTGAGCGTTCGAAAAGGCAGAACCTCCCCGAGTCGAAACCCAGTTCATGGGACCTCCGCCAAGTGGGAAAGCACCCCCCGGATGTGGGAGAGGGGGTGTGGGAGGAAGGGCTAGGACGAGCTAGAAGGGGTCGTGGGTTCGGGGAAGAAAAAAAAAAAAGAGGTGGCTGCGGTAGACACCCGATGGTGCTTAGCGAGGGGAACACCATGGAGCCCTGCGTGTCTCTGCCCAGTTACAATCTCTTCCCTCCCTTCACTCCTTTCTCTAAGCTTCACCATAAAAGGGAATGGCAAGAAGCCAGGCAGGGCCGGGGGCTGGGCTGTTGCTTGGAGCTGTCAGGGGTAATGGAAGCCAGTTGCTTTGCGGTAGAGGGGGGCCAGGGCTCAGGGGAGGCCTCTGCTTCTACGAGCCAAAGAAAGCTACAGGAGCTGCAACAGGGCTCAGACGGCTGGGAAAGAGCACCAGCTTGTCCCTTGTGTGCACAAGTGAGCTGGGTTCCGCTATCCCAAAGTGGGGTGCTGGCCATCCGCAGTTTGTGTCTCATCATCCCCATTCTTCTTTTAGGCCAGCGATCTCTAATTTTTTTTTTTTTTTTTTTTTTTTTTTTTTTTTTTGAGACAGGGTCTCACTCTGTAGCCCAGGCTCTCCCTGAGCTCACTATAGGCAGCCCAGGCTGGCCTTGGACTCAGGGAAGTTCTACAGCCTCAGCCTCAGCCTCAGCCTCCTGAGTGCTGGGATTACAGGGGTGCACCACCATGTCCAGCCTTATATGGTACTGAGGACTCCAACTCAGGGCCTTGCGCCTGGAAGGCAAGCACTTTGACGGCTGTGCCATTCCTCCAGCCCCAGACCAGTGACTTTTAATCACAATTTCTGCTTTTGGTAGTTAATAGTTTCCCTGGCCTCCTTTCCTTCCACCTTTCCCTCTAGTCCCCACCACTTCCCAGCAGTTTTTTTTTTTCCCCAGCATTTTTTAAAATCTGAGGCCCACAGCCCCTCCACATAACAGTAGTGAAACCCCAGGCATGTTCTCCTTATACATCCCTCAATGAGCTGCTCTGTTCCCAGCTCTGCACTGGCAGGGTGAGGGTCTAGGTCTTAGAGGATTACACATCTTTATGCTTCATGTCTCATGGAAATTTGAAGCAGATCCAAGTCCAACCAGACACTTCAGTTTACTGTTGAATCAGAAGTAGACCTGTCTTTTTGAAATAAGCTCTACTTCTAGACTAACCCTGGAAGGTAAACATTTTAGAATGCAGATGACATGAGAGTAGGCCTTGGAAATTGCTTCAGATTTCCAAAGCTGTTGTAAAACCAACTGAGCTAGGCACATAATATTTTACATCATCAGAGCTATTGGTGGCCTTCAAGACTGTTTTACAAAGAAGGAAACTGAGGCCCAGGAGATAACCTGACCAGGGTTCTACATTCCATGTCAGACTGTGGACTCGATAGGTAGTCCTCAGAAAATGATTTATTTTAGTACAATCCAGAAATACCCTTCACCTCCCAGAATTTCCTGTGCCTAGGTCAGCAAGCTTTATCAGCCTTGAGTGGGTCATTTTGGCCCACTGCCTGGAAGAACTGAAATAAAATATGGTCTCCAGGACTGAACAAGACTGAGCTAAGAACAGACAGCTTGAAAAAAAGCTTGGACAGAAAAGTTTGTGTGTGGGAAGCAAGGCAGGCAAAATCTCATTCTGGGGGCTTTAGGAGGGAGATGATAGAGGGGCACTTGTGGAGCTTAATGTCTAATGTCTGTGATTAGTGGGCTGTTTTGGGGGAAAAAATCCTGAAGCCAGAAATATGCTTAGGAGTGAGAAAGCAACAAGACATAGGAAGTGGGCAACTGGGCCTTGAATTGAAGAAAGTTAGCTTCCAAAGTTTTATGTATGAGTTGGTGGGGGGAAAAAAAACTGTGTACATTTGGGAAGCAGTGGACTTTGGCTCAAGACTCCCTACTAGCTTGAATTCTCACCCAGGTGGCATGTACAAGGCCTGATTCACACGATTCCCTTTTATCCTCCCAGCATCCAGTCCTTTGACATTCCTGGAGTCTCTGGCTGTCCTGGCCCCCGGATCATGAGCTCATTGTTTAGTCACTGATAGTTGAATGAATGAGTTAGTATGGGGAAGATTTCCCACTGGTACTAGGTCTTTGGAAATCCCCTGTCTTGGAGAGGTTAGAAAATAGATCTTGTCCTAGTGGCCCAGGGGTTTGGCCTTTTTTGTTGTCAGCAATTCTTGCCAATTGCTTTGGAAATTCATGGCTGCCTGCTAATGCCACCACCACCACACTACTGCCATCACCATCACTGGTTTATTAAAGATCTCACAAACATTCATGTCAGCCCCAAGGTCTTGACTCCTAATTACAAGACTAAATAACTAAATAACATTGGTCAATTGCCTATGGCAATTGTATTTCAAGGCCAACATTTTTGACTTGACATGCTTAAACTGTGCAACAAATTTTTAACTCCGTGGGGCAGGAGAGGGAGGGAAGAGGTGAAAACTGAACAGTGACAAGATGGCCATGATGGTTCTGTAGGTTGCTAGGGGCACGCTGCAGGGAAAGGAGAAGAGGGAAGAACAAGAGAGAACTCTTAGTGGCAGCCAGGGCAATCTGGAGGGGAAGTGGGCTTGCTTCCTGCCAGAGCCAGAGCCAGGGCCTGGAACTGTTGCAAAGATGAGGGATAAAGATACAACCTTTCAGGGGCAGACTCTTTGAAATCAGGATCTCCTGTGAACATTCCCTTCAAGTCTCCCTTTGTGCTGGTCTCTATAGGGACCTCTAAGGGGCAGCCACAAATTTCCATTTTTGCTGGTTCTAATGTTTACTTTCTCTATCCTAACTGTGTGCCAATATTTCTTCTGTCTCTGAAGGGGACATTCTAGGCGAGAGAACATCAGAGGCAGAGGCAGATTACCCGTTGTCAAACTGAAGATTCAATGGTATCCATTCTCATGGCTTCCAGATAGTGCCCTGCACATGGTTCCCAGAATCTAGGTTCACAATTCTAGCCATTCCCTAGACATTTATTTCCATTAGGATATGTTACTGTCATCTTAAATCTAGAATTTCCAAACCTAGGCCATCTTTCCTCTAACATCTGCCTCTTTCCAGCCTCCCTATTCTGGCTCAACCTCTGAAATCTTCTCTGGTGTCTCCTTTCATCTGGTCTCATACTATCAAGGCAGTTACTAAGCAATCACAACCTTCCCTTTCTTTCCACGGTTATCGTCACCACAAGAGCCTGTTTACATCACTTTTTAGGACAGAATGTGGAAGAAGCCTGACACAGCAGACTCTTGGTGGTTGCATAGGGTTTGCTCAAAGTCACAGATAGTAAAAGGGAGAACTGAGACTAGAGGCGTTATGTCCTGCTATCCTGTTGACTGCTCTCTCTGGTATCTTCTTCCTGTGTATGTGTATACTCTTCTGTTCAAAACCTTGAGTTCCGACCTCCCAACCAGCCATTGGAGCTTCTTCCTAATTTGCCCACAATCTACTTATCTGACTTCTGTCCTGCTTCTTCCCAATACAGAGAAGAGCTAGCATTTACTGAGCATTTACCATGTTCCAGACACTGTTCTAAAGTGCTTTATATGTATTAATCTCGTGGATCTAGGATGGAAGATACTACTATTATTCCTACGCTGCCTAGGAGGAAACTAAGGCAGACTACTTTCTCCTAGCCTGAAATCTCTGCCCTCCCATCTCTGTTCTTCACACCATCCCACCCTACTTAAAAAGACAGCGCTATTCAAGTTCTGTCTTTTCCAGCAACACTCTTCTGACCACCCCCAGCAGCCAGCTGTCTCTTCCCTCCTCCTTGCCAGAACACACATCATCGCTTTGTCCTGGCCTCCTGGCAATTGGTCTGTCCTGCTTTGTGGTGGCTCTGTTTCAGGACTGTGTCCCACTCCCCAGCAGCCTACTTTACTCCTTGGTTGACAGTGACTGAATCTTCGATAGACCTTTGCCATGCAGGCATCTCTATGATACCTGGCATACACACGGCCTCCTCGCGCCTCCTTTCTGTCTAGTACCTCAGTGTGTCTCCTCCCACAGCCTACACCATGCAGACACAGGCCAGGTTTACAGAGGAGACACCCCACCAGGAGTTTTCTAGTATGAGAGAAAGGTTCCTAGTGCTCATATTCGCCCTTTAGAAAGGAGATTTTTTTTTCTCCTTTTGCCCACATCCCCTCCATTGCTTGATAGAAGACGTCACCCCATTTCTAGATTCCCTTTCTTCCTCTTCTGTCTTCCCTGGATTTTCCTTCTGCCTCAGTAGAGTCCTTTTCTTTTTTCTCTCTAGCCCAAGAGCCCTCCTTCCTCTCTTCTTCTTTCTCCTGAGTCATTGACCTGGGAATTTATAGTCTAATCTCCCATTACTGACTTGCCTCGTTACTTTAGACAAGTTACTTTCCTACTCAGAGTTTCAGTAATCCCATCTCTAAAAGGAGATGGCTGGATCAGTTGGTGCAAGAGAGCCTCCTGAGCCCTGTGAGTCCCTACCCTCCTGCTCTCCCCTCGGGGCTCCTGCTCCCCTGGGAGGCCGTCCTGGACCTGGACAGCTGTGGCTCTGGTTCCCAATCCCTGTCCCAGTCACCAGCGTGGGCCTCTCCTCCAACTTTGGCCCTGGTTCCATGTGGCCTGTCTGAGAGGCTGGCCCCCAGCCCGGCGGCAACTCCACTCCACATTTCTCTGTTTTTCCTTTTTTTTTCCCTCTCTTTCCCGGAGTTAACAAGAAGCAGATGTGGCGCACGATGGTTGGAGAGGTGGGGGGAGGAAGGGGGAGGCTGGACCGCCAGCCAGACAGGGAGGGAAGGGAGGGAGCCTGGGAGGGAGGGAGGAGACAGCCCAGCCCGCCCCACAGTCAGTCTTGCGCCTCTGAACAGTCACAGGGGCAAAACCCTGTCACCCCCAGGATCCAGTCACTAGGGAAAAGGACAGGGAGACCAGAAGAGGGCCAGCTGGGGTGAGGGGGGAGGGAGGCCCAGGAAGCAGTATCGAGAGGGGCAGGGGCCCGACATAGGAGGCCAGGGGCCCGGAGAACAGACTCCCCTCAGAAGTGAAGAAGAGGAGAGCGGAAGGAACCGAGGGAGGGACGGACGGGAGCTCGAGGAGGGAAGGGGAGGGGGAGAGGGGAGAGGGGTCAAGCCCAGCAGCCAAGGAGGAGGCGTGTGGCTGGGGGCTGCCGGCAGGAAGCCGGGACAGGCCAGGCCAGCGAGCGGTCCCCGGAGCAGCAGCATCCCCCTGGGGGGCCGGGCAGAGGCGCCAGTGGTCAGGCGGGGATGTCCCTCTGAGCACTGCCTTGGAGCGCCCCACCATGGCCCCCAGCACCCTCTGGAGCTGCTACCTCTGCTGCCTGCTGACTGCAGCTACGAAGGCTGCCAGCTACCCCCCTCGAGGTTACAGCCTCTACACAGGGGGAGGTGGGGCCCTCAGCCCTGGGGGTCCCCAGGCCCAGAGCGCTCCCCGGCCTGCCAGCCGCCACAGGTAAGAATTTGGGTTTCAGCCTGGGACTGTAGGCTGGTGGGAAGATAATCAGAAGGTGGGTATGCTGCGCCCCTAAGGAGGAGAAGAGAGGGGAGAGGAAGGTCATCCTCACATGTGGCCCTCCACATGCCCACTTTCCTGTGGGGCCTTTTCCAGGGTCCGGGTGGCCTAAGTGAGATCAGCTCCCCACTCCTCCCTAGCGGGGACCTGCAGTTCTGTGCTCCGGGAAATCACCCCGAGTGGAACTGGCCAGGCCTTCCTGCTAGTTGGCAGCTGTGTGCCAGCCCCAGATCCTTGGGCAGACTTTTTGTCCCTTCCTAGCGCTTCCTTGGCCCCATCCAATAATCTATAATTATGACACCACTCCTGCTCTGTCCCCTTCATCTCCCAGTGGGCCGCAGTCAGAGGCTGCGGGAATGGGACCCAGAGTGCAGCACTGTGAGCGCAGTCAACCCTGAGCAGCAGGACCTTGGCCTGCCTTGCTCTCTCTCCTCTGAGGTATGGGAGGAAGAGCTAGGACTGGGGTACTATCTGCAGGGACCAACTGGCTGGCTCGCACACAGCCTAACAAGCTGGGGCTTGAGACAGAAAGGGAAACAAATGATTGTGTGAATTTAGAGGTTCCCCAAGTCCCCACAGCCATGAAGACTGACTTCTCTGCAGATGTGGTTTTCCATTTGGAGCCTCTCTCCGTCTTGAAAGGTCTTTATGTCCTCAGGTTATACAGGAAAGCATAGGGGGCTACTCCTGGCTCTCACTGGTCTCCAAGAGCCCTTCATCCTTTGATCCTCCCTGGGTCCCTCTTATAGGCCCGGGGCCCTTCTTACCTTCCTCTGGGATGTGTTTCTAGTCCTCGGGTCCAGGTAGGGTTGTACCTACAGGAACTGGTGTGCTTATGTGGTGACCCGGACAGTGAGCTGTGTTCTTGAGGATGGAGTAGAGACCTTTGTCAAGCCGGACTACCAGCCCTGCGGCTGGGGACAGCCTCAGTGTTCACGAAGCATTACGTGAGTTCCCTGTACCAGGGGATGGGCACTTGGTGGGAGCTGCTCAAAGGCAAAGGTTGGGGGAGGGGTGATTCAAGAAATCTGTGCAAAGAAGTGTCAAGAGGCAAGGCAAGGCTATGGACAGAGCCCTTGTGAGGAGAGGCTGGGGCAAGAGCTTGGCTGATATGGCACGTGTCTCTTACCTACCAGCCCCCGTGCCTTCCTTCCCTGGGATGGGTATCCCTAAGGAGAGGAACCCAAAGCTCCAGCACAGGACAAGGGGAGGAAATGCTGCAATTTGGCCTTTGGCCAAAAAGCTGACAGCTGTCAACTAAGCAAAGCCACATGTTGGCCAAAAAAGGAGACCCAACATGAGAGACAGGCTTTGCCCACCAGCAGCTGCCATCTCTGAAGACAGTGGCCAGGGTCATTGACAGCATGAAGAGAATACAGAGCTCCCCTCTGCCTCTGCCAGGTACCGCAGCTTTCTCCGCCCACGCTACCGTGTGGCCTACAAGACAGTGACAGATATGGAGTGGAGGTGCTGTCAGGGGTACACAGGAGACGACTGTGGGGAGGGCACCCGGGAGGCTCCTGCCCAAGGTCCTGCCCAGGGTCCTGCCCAGGCACTGGGCCCTGCACCCTCTACACCACTCCCCAGGAACCGGCCTGCCCGTCCCAACCTCTCTGGCTCCAGTGCAGGCAGCCACCTCAGAGGACTTGGGGGAGAAGGTGAGTGTGGTAGCTGCTGGCAGGGTAAGTGGGAGGCCACCCTGGGCTGGATGGGTACCTGAGGGAAAATCCCTATGCTTTAAGTAAGAGAGAAGAGGGTTAATGAAATCCCTGAGAGAGAGAGAGAGAGAGAGAGAGAGAGAGTGTGTGTGTGTGTGTGTGTGTGTGTGTGTGTGAGAGAGAGAGAGAGAGAGAGAGAGAGAGATCTGAAGAAACCAGACTTAGAGAAAAAGAAGACACAGAATGTGCTCACACACGCCCACATGTGGCCAAGATCCTTCCTGTACTTGGGAACAGCTACAGGAGAAAGGAAGAATTCCTTTGAGAAACCCAGTCCATGGGGAAGACAGTGGAGACTACAAATCCTAGCATGCACCGCACCTGACTACAGGTCCCAGACTCCTTTGTGGCCTCTGGAGATTGCAGGTCCCAGAATGCAGCAGTCTGTATTGCTAGTTTCCCCCTATGTGTGTACATGCAGGAGTGTCCTGGGCACACCGGATGTGCTGTGTTTTCCTGCCAGAGATAGCCCCAGTATAATTATGGAAGCAGGAATTTTTTGGCTGACTGTGACCATCCAGCCAGAGACCCAGCAGGCTTACCACAGAGCCTATTTGTTCCTGTGGTAATATAGGAAAGTACCTAAGCATTGATTGCTACAATGTGTCCAAAGTGCCTTCCCAACATTCCCAATTTGTGCTTTTTCATAGTCCTTAGAGGAAGAACAGATAATGTCACTTTCATTTCCCTGATAAAGAAACAAATTAGAAGCTAAGAGGCACTGTAGACAAGTGTCCAAAAGTGACACAAATGATCTGGATTTGAAATTTGGAGTTGCTACTCATTGAACTCCATGGGCAGTTACTTAAGTTTCCCAATCCATCAAATAGGAAGAGTTACTAGTAGCGGCCAGGAAGAGAAATCATAAGGGGAGTATAGCCATTGTTCATATTTGGACTGGAGGCAATCATGAATTGGAGAAAGTTTCCGTTTTTCTTTTCTTGTCCGAATCACCCAAAGGAACAGAGCCAGAGAGCCTCAGAGGTAAGCTCTGAGCTCTAAGGTCCTGTCCCTCTTCCCTTCCCTCAGGTCCTAGGGAGTCTGAGAAGGTGCAGCAGCTGCAGGAGCAGGTGCAGAGCCTCTCCAAGGAGCTACAAGGCCTTCGGGGAGCCCTTCAGGGACTGAGTGGGCGACTAGCAGACGATGTGCAGAGGGCAGTAGAGACAGCCTTTAATGGGAGGCAGCAGCCAGCAGATGCAGCTGCCCGCCCCGGCGTCCATGAAACCCTCAATGAAATCCAGCACCAGCTGCAGCTCCTGGACAACCGCGTCTCCACCCATGACCAGGAGCTGGGCCACCTCAACAATCATCACAGTGGTGGTGGAGGCGGCAGGGACCCAGCCCCCGTTCCAGTGCCTGGTCCTGGCTCTAGTGAGGAGCTACTACGGCAGCTGGAGCGGCGCCTGCAAGAGTCCTGCTCTGTATGCCTGTCTGGGTTGGATGTCTTCCGCCAGCAGCAGCAGGAGGACAGGGAGCGACTGCGAGCCCTGGAGAAGCTACTGGCCTCTGTTGATGAGCGGCAGCGACAGCTCATGGGACCTACCTTGGGCCGCAGGCCTCCTCAGGAATGCTGTCCCCCCGAGCTGGGCCGGCGCCTGGCAGAGCTGGAGCGGAGGCTGGACGTTGTGGCCGGCTCGGTGACGGTGCTGAGTGGACGTCGAGGAACCGAGCTGGGTGGAGCTGCTGGACAGGGGGGCCACCCCCCAGGATACACCAGCTTGGCCTCCCGCCTCTCTCGCCTGGAGGACCGCTTCAACTCCACCCTGGGCCCTGCGGAGGAGCAAGAGGATCCCTGGCCCTGGAGGCCCGGGCGGCCGGGCCACTGGCTGCCTGCTGCTTGGGGTCGCCTAGAGCAGCTAGAGGGGCTGCTGGCCAATGTGAGTGGGGAGCTGGGTGGGCGCGTGGATCTGCTGGAGGAGCAAGTCGCAGGGGCCGTGCAGGCATGTGGGCAGCTCTGCTCCGGGGCCCCCGCGGAGCAGGACTCTCAGGTCAGTGAGATCCTCAGTGCCTTGGAACGCAGGGTGCTGGACAGTGAGAGCCAGCTGCAGCTGGTGGGCTCAGGCCTTCACAAGCTGGAGGCAGCAGGAGAGGCCCGGCAGGCCACCCTGGAGGGATTACAAGGGGTCATGGAACAGCTCCAAGAGCGTGTGGATACACAGGATGAGACCACTGCAGAGCTCGTGCTGCGGCTGAATCTCACAGCGACACAGCTGAGCCAGCTGGAGGGTCTGCTGCGGGCCCGTGGGGACGAGGGCTGTGGGGCCTGTGGTGGTGTCCAAGAGGAGCTGGGCCGCCTTCGGGATGGTGTAGAGCGCTGCTCCTGCCCCCTGTTACCTCCTCGGGGTCCTGGGGCTGGTCCAGGTGTTGGGGGACCAAGCCGTGGGCCCCTGGATGGCTTCAGTGTATTTGGGGGCAGCTCAGGCTCTGCCCTCCAGGCCCTGCAAGGAGAGCTCTCTGAGGTCATTCTCACCTTCAGCTCGCTCAATGACTCACTGCATGAGCTCCAGACCACGGTTGAGGGCCAGGGTGCTGATCTGGCTGACCTGGGGGCCACCAAGGACAGCATCATCTCTGAGATTAACAGGCTGCAGCAGGAGGCAACAGAGCACATTACAGAGAGTGAGGAGCGCTTCCGAGGCCTAGAGGAGGGACAGGCACAGGCTGGCCAATGCCCTAGCCTGGAGGGGCGATTGGGACGCCTTGAGGGGGTCTGTGAGAGGTTGGACACTGTTGCTGGGGGACTGCAGGGCCTGAGGGAAGGCCTTTCCAGACATGTGGCTGGGCTCTGGGCTGGGCTACGGGAAACCAATAGCACTAGCCAGATGCAGGCAGCCCTGTTGGAGAAGCTTCTGGGGGGACAGGCAGGCCTTGGCAAACGGCTTGGTGCCCTCAACAGCTCCCTGCATCTCCTGGAGGGCCGTCTACAGCAGCTCAGCCTGAAGGACCTCACTGGTAAGGGGCAAAAGGAGGCATGGGAGGACCCTTTTCAAGCCCTTTCCTCGTCCACACCTCACAGCAGCCTGGGCTTAATCTCATCTACCTTCTCCTTGCTTGCCCAGCATGAATTGCAGCTCAAACCACTCTCCCAGAGGTCATGATGTATCCACAGGAATGATGAAAGACCCTAACTCCATGTCCTCTCTCTGGCTGTTCAGATAGGCCTGTGGGTATAGGTGGGATAGTGCTGTGTCAGCCAGGTATCTAGCATGGCAGCAAGGGACCCCATTTCTTCATCATCCCGCAGAGCTCCACCTGTTTTACCCTTATCCCTGTCCATGAAGACACCATTATTCTTATACTGGAAACTCTCTTTGGGGCTCTTCTTCAACTTAGTTTTGTTACATAGGGCCTCCGGGTAAGGCTGGGCCCCCAGGGCCCCCAGGGATGCAAGGACTTCCAGGCCCTGCTGGACCTCCAGGACCTCCAGGACCTCCAGGGAAGGATGGACAAAGAGGCCGCACTGGGCCACCAGGTAATGTGGGCTGAGACCCTTACTGTAGTCAGGATCCCCCCACACAGCCCAGCCTGTGGCTTGACATCCCTGAGTTCTACAGACAAGGGAAAGGGATGAGGAACTGAGGGCTCCCAAAGGCTAATGGTAGACAGCAGGGAAGGTGTGAATAGGAGTGGGGACTAGGGCTCATGGCTCCCACAGGTGAACAGAATGATCTTTTTCTTAATACTCCATTCCAGCTTTGAAAGCCACATTTTTAAAAAAAAAAAATCCACAAAACATCAGGTGTGGAGCAGCAAACCTGTAATCCCAGAAATCTAGGAAACAGGAAGATTACAAGTTTGGACCCAGCCTGAGCAACTTAGTGATTATAAATAAATAGGCTGGAGATGTAGCACAATACAAGGCCAGGGCTTCAGTCCCCGGAGTGGGGGCGTAGTGAGGGGGGAAAGGACGGCACTACTAGAGCACCCCAGGAGCAGGGAGAGAGGTAGCCATGCCAGACAGGGTCTCGCTCTGTAGTCCAGGCTGTTCCTGAACTCATTATGGAGCCCAGGCTGGCCTTGGACTCACGACAATCCTCCTGCCTCAGGCTCCAGAGTGCTGGGATTACAGGCATGCATCACCACACCCAGCTTATGTGGGACTGGGAAATCGAACTCGGGTACTTAGCTCTTGCAAGCGCTTTAACGGCTGAGCCATTCCTCCAGCCCCACACCATAGATGTTTGCTGAGTGACATAAGGCGAGATGCTCTACTCACTGCCCCTTTCCTTTTCCTTCAGGTCCGCAAGGCGAACAGGGTAAGTTTATCTTATTGGATTCTGGAGGGAGAATAGAGCTCAGAGCTGGAGGATTGGAGTCCTTTGTCAGAGATCCCTAGGGAAGGGAAGGCAAGGGAAGGGGTCTGGCCACTCAGCACTCTAACACCCATCCTACCCTACACAGGAGTGGAGGGGGCGCCGGCAGTGTCGGTGCCTCGGGTGGCATTTTCAGCAGCCCTGAGCTTGCCCAGGTCTGAACCAGGCACAGTTCCCTTCGACAGAGTCCTGCTCAATGACGGAGGCTTCTATGACCCGGAGACAGGTGAGCTGGATGGGGGCGGGGTGAAGTATTTAGGGAAGTAAGAGAGTCTGGGCTATATTTCTTAGCCTTGCCTCTTCAGAGGACTTGAGTCTTTGTCATTCTCGGATTTGGAGACACACCTATTCTCACCACGCCTAGGGCTGGGAAACCAAATGGAGAAGGAGGAGCTATTCGTTCCACAGATCTTTATCGGGGCCTGTTTGTGCCTCAACAGTGACTTTAAGTGCCGGGAGACGTAGTAGTGAACAGCACGCGAAATTCCCTGCTACTTGTGTTCCAGTGGAACCGCGATGAAAGGACCCAGCAGGTCCCCGCCTCGCCCAGGGGCGCTGGATGGGCTCCCGAGGCCTTCCTGGCCCCGTCACTGCCTCCCCTTCTGTCCCCAGGTGTGTTCACCGCGCCACTGGCCGGACGCTACTTGCTGAGCGCCGTGTTGACCGGACATCGGCATGAAAAAGTGGAGGCTGTGTTATCCCGCTCCAACCTGGGCGTGGCCCGCATAGACTCCGGCGGCTACGAGCCCGAGGGCCTGGAGAATAAGCCGGTGGCCGAGAGCCAGCCCAGCCCGGGCGCCCTGGGCGTCTTCAGCCTCATCCTGCCGCTGCAGGCCGGGGACACGGTCTGCATCGACCTGGTCATGGGGCAGCTCGCCCACTCGGAGGAGCCGCTCACCATCTTCAGCGGAGCCCTGCTGTACGGGGACCCGGAGCTTGAACAGGTGTAGACAGGGCTGGCCTGCCCTCCCGACGTGTCCACGCCGGCCACGGAGCCAGCGGAGCGGCGCCCCGCGCAGGGAGCCTTCGCACGTCGCCCGCGCGGCCTCTCCCCGCGCCGGGGCCTCGGCGTCCCCTCGAGCGGATTCCGGGTGCCAGCGGCCGCCTCAGACCCGGACGGCGCGGACGGGCCGATCGTCGCGCCCTTCGCTCCCTCCACCTGGCTGAGCCCCGGTTCCGGGGCTCTCCCGAGCAGGCTGAGGCCCGCACGGCCATACTAAACTATTGAGGAATAAAGACACTTGATTTTTTATACAAAACAGCCGTTCCGCTCCAGGAGGTGCTCGGCGGTAGACAGGGGCACATACCCGAGGGGGTAAGGGAGGAGAGACGCCTTCCTCAGGGTCACGCCCCTTCACCTGGCGTCCTTCAGGGGGCGCTGGACCCAGCGGCTCGGCGCAGCGCGGGCACCACCCCCCGGCACGTGACGTGGGCCGGCCCAGAGGCTCCCAGGCGGTGGGGGCGGGGCCTCCTCTGGGACCCACCCAGGCTGCCAGCTCACGCCACGTGGTCCTCGCGGCAGGTGCAGGAGAAGGCGGGGCAAGCGGCCCATTTCTAGGGCACTTTCGCTTTGGAGGCGTAGGATTGCTAGCTGCCCCTAGAGATCTGCAGGCGCGTAGTCTGACGAGTAAGTAAAGGCGCCCCCCCGTCCGTCCCCCCCCCCCCCACCTATGAGCCGAAGGCGTTGTCTTCTGCGGGGCCAAGCGATCTGCAGTAGCCGCCGCGACAGGCTCTGCTCCACGAGGAGCTCCGCCTGGAGAGGAGGGGCCAGGCGGCTCTGGGAGCCGGGTCGCGGTCCTCCAGGATAAGAGGCAGAACCCAGGAGGAGCTCCACCTGCCAGGCGGGCAGAAAGCTCAGGGAGCAGCCTCATGGAAGAGAAGCAGATTCTGTGCGTGGGGCTGGTGGTGCTGGACGTCATCAGTGTGGTGGACAAGTACCCGGAGGAGGACACGGACCGCAGGTAGGGGCTCCCAGGCCCCTCGGAGACCCCAGGGGCCGCTGCTGCCCCGCGTTTTGGTCTGACGGCTAAGGCTACAGGGCTGCCAAGCCGGGGACCAGGCAGCGAGGCCTTGAGAGTCTGCGCCCTCTGCCAGGGAATCCTGGGAAGCTCTTGCTGCAGAGAAGACAAGGAAAGAACAGAGCCTTTAAAAAGAAGACCCAGGCTTTGGATAGCAACTTGGGGCTTTAAGCATCAGGATCCCATTGCACTCATAAGCAGGTAGACTGAGGGATGACGCGATTTGTCCAAGGATACAGCTTGTAAGGTGCCAGGCAGGTCCAGTTTTCTTCCCATTTTCAAGCCTACAAGCCTATGCACTGTCGCCAACATTTACTTAGAACTTATTTACCACATATTTCACCTATTTCTAAGAAAGATACAAAGTGGCTTACAGTGACAGGTATGTGCAGGTCAGCTGTTGGAGAACATTTAAAGCTCTGGCAGTTGTGCTTTGACTGTAGCCGGGGCTCACTGGCACTGCGGGGAAAGAGCAGTTCCTGAGCCGCTGCAAGCCTCCCACCCCCTGCTCAGTGCCAAAAGGAGTCTGCCAGCAGGGGTCCCCCCCATATATTTTCAAAGATTGGTAGACAGCATAGTAGAAGGGCGCTTCTCTGATGACTAGGGGAAGCTGAAGAGTCCTTCGAGGTGTTGCTCTGAGGTGTGCTGCTGGCTTTGTCTGAGTGCAGGCCAGCACTCAGAGCCCCGGGAATCGCACCTTGGCTGTCAGTTGTCTCAGACAAGAACTGCATGAAAGGCAGTTTAAGGCTGAACTCTGGCAGGCACTGCAGCGCTGACAACCAAGGGGCTGATGAGCAGGGAGACCCCAGGCACACCTGGGTGTTGGGTCCATACAGCACTGCCACATGCACGATCTGAAACTTTCTCTGTTAGTTATATAAGCATCAGTTAGATCCTTTTTTTTTTTGGATGAGGAAGTTGAAATCTAGGAGAAATAAAATTATTTTTTGTCAGGCTGCACATACTCTGGTTTCCTTCAGGTTGTGTAAATCTTTCACCTTTTAGCAGACCACGGATTTAATAAGTGGTAGAGCAGCAATTGCAGCTCATGTGTCCTGGCCCAGAGCCTAGTGCTTGCGCGCTGTGTCCTCTCTTGTCTCTCCTGTCCACTTGCTGCTGCCCACCTCCTGGAGTTGACTCTTTGCTTTGGGCTGCTTTGTTGGCCAGAGGTTAGTGCTCCTTGCCAAAGGTGCAGGGACAGGGGAGAAAGGGTACAGAGTGTTGCTGGGTAGACCTACCACTCAGGGTTTGGTGCTATGTGAAGGGCTAGGCCTATTTTCCAGGGAACATACAACTCTCCTCTCCAAAGAGTACGTCAGGCTGGGGAAAGCCCTCCCATGCCTCGTTGTACTAGAGCCAAAGTCCCATTCCCCTTGAGTTTGGTTATGTGGGAGGCTAAAGGAGAGCCTGCTAGCTGCCACACTGACAGGGAAGGTCCAGAGGAGGGCACTAAGGATGGTGCCTCTATATGATCCCCTTTTCTTGTTTGCAGGACTTCCTGCCTTAGGGTGGACCTCCTTTCCCTGCCCCATGGTACTGCTTCCTGCAGCCCAGCTCCTGGACTCCTCTGGGTCTTTCAGAAGAGCAAATCAGAGTGTTATCTAGTCCTTCCTGAGCATCTCAGGGACTCTATCAGGACTTAAGAGTTAATTTAGGCCTCTGAGGAATGGCCCCTGCCTTCCAGGGTCTGCTGAGGACCACCTTCCCAAAAGTATCCTCATACTCTGCTGAGTATTTCTGCACAAAAAGTGTGGGTGTACTTTTGAAGGTTACCTCCGTGCGAAATTTCATCCCTTTTCTTAGAAAGCTCACCAACATACTTCTGGACAAGATGGTGGCCAAATAGGAGTTCTTCTCAACATCTCGTCAATGCTTAGGCATGCTTTTCATTTAATTTAATTTTTTTTTTTGAGACAAGATCTTGTTCTATAGTCCAGGCTGGTCCTGAACTTGCTGCATAGTCCAGGCTGGTCCTGAACTTGTTGCATAGTCCAGGCTGGCCTTGAATTCATGGCAATCCTTTTCCCCACCCCCAGCTTTCTGAAAACTGGTATTACAGGCATGTACCACCACATCTAGCTTACGTGGTGCTGGGAAATCAAACCTAGGATCTTGCACTTGCTAGGCAAGCACTTTAACTGCTAAGTCCCCAGAACCCTTTCATTTTAAAACACAGGGTAAATAGCAGTGGCTTGGAGTCAGGAAACCTAGTTTCTGATGTCAGCTTTGTCATTAACTAATGATGTGATTGATCTTAAACAAGTCTGATATCTCTATGTTCCTCATTTCTTTGCATGAATATTTCCCTCAAGTATGTGACTTGACAAATCTCTGATCCTTTAGAAATTAACAAAACAAGTATCTTCTTTTGTTACTTTGTATTATTAGGGTTTGAACCCAGGACTTTATGCATGAGTAGGCAAGCACTCTACCACTGATCTACATTCCCAGCTCAGAATTGTTTTTCCCAATGAGATCATCCTTCCCTTTTCTCAAGGTGGAAGGAAACTTCAGGGTAAAGCTTAGCGTTCAAATGTACCTCAGCTTAAAAGTTCCATTTTTATCACAGCGTGATAGTATGCACCTGTAATTCTTGTACCCTGGAGTCCATCCTAGGCAACTTAGTAACTTAATGAGACTCAAAAATAAAAAAATTTTTAAAAGGACTGGAAATGTAGCCTGGTACATAGGCCCTGAATTCAGTCCACAATTCCATGCAAAAAAAAAAAAAAAAAAAAAGCAAAAAAAGCAAAAAAACCCCCCCAAAGTTCTGGTTCAATTATTTCTCTTTTATTTTTCTCCTGTGGTCCAAGCACTGGTTGAACCTAGTGCTTTGTGCATATTAGACAAACACACTACTTCTTCAGCCAACTTTAAATTTAATTTTGAGACAGGGTCTCATGAAGTTGCCCAGCTGGCCTCAAAATTTTGATCTTCATGCTTCTGCCTCCTTAGTTGTTGGAATTACAGGCAGGTACCCCACGCCTAGCTCAATTGTTACTCTTAATTTTCTTTAGCATTTGCCCTGATTGTAAACAGTCACAATTATTATTATTATTGGAGACAGGGTCTCACTCTGTAGTCCAGGCTGGTCCTGAACTCAGTATGAAGCCCAGGCTGGCCTTGGACTCAGGACAATCCTCCTGCCTCAGCCTCTCAAGTGCTGGGATTTTATGTGGTACTGGGGAATAGAACTTGAGTACTTAGTGCTTAACTTAGCGCTTGCTAGGCAAGCACTTTAACCGCTGAGCCACTCTTCCAGTCCTATTTTTTGTTATTATAATTTTTACTTGGAGCAAGCGCAATGTTAGCACCGTGTTATTGGGGAACAGACCGGAAATCACTCATGTCCTTTATGTCCTTTGAGTCTGTGTAAATTAATCATTTTTGTTGCTGATCACGACTGTGAAGCTT
Organism: Ctenodactylus gundi; assembly: GCA_004027205.1. Taxonomy (NCBI): domain Eukaryota; kingdom Metazoa; phylum Chordata; class Mammalia; order Rodentia; family Ctenodactylidae; genus Ctenodactylus; species Ctenodactylus gundi. The sequence continues at coordinate 205,772 of PVKB01002971.1, forward strand.
TTCAGGTGTGTCTTGTTTCCTTTTATTAGATTTTCAGTAAATATGAAGAAAAGCAGTTCTTTCAAATTTTAGACTTTGTAATGTTGACCTCCCACACAATTGTTATTGTTGCTTTGGCTGATGCCTGGGATCAAACCCAGGATCTTGGGTATGCTAGGCAATTACTTTGCCACTGAGCTACATCCCCAGCCCAACACACTCCGTCACCACTACCACCACTACCTCCTCCTTCTTTTTGGCAGGGAGTACTAGGGATCCAACCCTGGGCCTTCTCACTGAGCTCCATCCACAGTCCATATTTTAGTTTTAATTTGGAGACATGGTCTTGCTAAATCAGGCTGGTATCAAACTGGTGATCCTCCTGCCTCAGCCTCCTGGAGTGCTAATATTACAGGTGTGTTTCACTGGGCCCAGCTTCAATACACCCTTCTTAAATGATCACATTGTTAGGCTTGTTCTCCTGTTTTCTTATTTTGTTTAATGTTTGCCTTGTGTTTTGTGGTGCTTGTAATTGATCCCAGGGCCTCAGACACGAGAGGCAAGTGTCCTACTATTGAGCAATATCCTTAGCCCCTTTTACTTTCCTTTCTTTTCTTTCTTTCCTTAATTCCTTTCTTCCTTTCTCCCTTCTTTTTCTTTTTTTAAACTCCAAAGTTACTGAAATGGGCTCTTGGCCAGGCCCACTGGTACAGACCTACAATCCCTGAACTCTGGGATTATAGGAGGCTGAGGCAGGAGGATTGCAGGTTCAAACCCAGCTTGGACAAACTTAGTGACTTGGCAAGATTCTGTCTCAAAATGAAAAACAAGGGCAATCTCCTTTGTAGTCCCCTTCTAGTTAGTATAAACTTTTGCTACTCTGTCCTTGTTTTCAAAATAAAACCATCCCCCAAAAATAAAAATGGGCTGGGAATGTAGCTCAGTAAGAAGGCTCTGGATTTCATCCCCAATATCACATATGTAGCCTCATTCACACACACACACACACACACACACACACACACACACACACAGAGAGAGAGAGAGAGAGAGAGAGAGAGAGAGAGAGAGAGAGAGAGAGAGAGAGGTACACACCCAGAGACACATACAGATTCTGCTGGGACAGGATTAGGTGGTAAATGCAATCCCTTTCCCTTGGGGAAAGCCTTGGTCTCTGAAGCCCTTGAAGTTGATCTAGCTGGAGGGAGGAGGTTGAAGGCATAAGCCTCTGGGAGCAGCTGTGACTGATGAAAGTGTCCCCACAACAGAATTAGTGGAACTTTCAAGCTGTGACAGACACCTGAGGATGCTTTAAGAACAAGGGAAACATACAAAGAGTCACCATGAGCTTGAATGTAGTCTGGGCTGGGGACCAATCTGGCCTATGGCCAAGTCCCTTCTCTTGGCTGAGCCTCAACCACCCCATCTAGAAAGTGAGGTGGTGAGGGAATCCATAAGTTCAGAAGAAGAGCCCTGCCTTGGGGTGTCGTCCTAAGCTTGATGCCCACCTACCTAGACCTTTTTTTTTGGTACTGGGAATGAGACCCAGGATCTTCATTCTGAGCTGCATCCCAACTCGAAGTTTTGTTTTTGTTTTGTTTTTTTCCATTTTTTATTTTGGGACAAATTCTCACTAAGTTGTCCTTGCTGGGCTTGAACCTGGGATCCTCCTGCCTCAGCCCCCAGGAGTGCTGGGATCACAGGCCTGCACTACCATGCCTGTTTCCCCTACATACCTTATGAAGGGCCACCTCTGGCTCTCCCGTTCCCTGGACCTCTGCACTGAGGACTGCGGTAGCTTTGCTTCTCCCGGGACCTGCCTGCTGGTAGTGCATGAGCCTGCTTTGTACCTTGCAGGTGTCTGTCCCAGAGATGGCAGCGTGGAGGCAATGCATCCAACTCCTGTACCGTCCTCTCCCTACTCGGAGCCCCCTGTGCCTTCATGGGCTCCTTGGCCCCTGGCCACGTTGCTGAGTGAGTCTAGGAGGGAGCACTGGCAGGGGAGGCTGGCCCTTGGGGTGGGGGAGTAAGGGTGTCTGAACCCTGGGTGGTCTGGGTAGAAGATCTGAATGGTTGGTGGCCTCCAGAAGTGGGTGGGAGGGGGTGCAGCGGAGTACAAGACTTTCAGGCCCTCCTGGATGGCCTGTCTGCTCCTCAGTGTTAATGCTGCTCCATGAGGATTTCTTTCCACAACTTGCAGTGAAGCCTGCTTAGGCTACCCGGCCTTCTCCTTCCTTGCTTCCTACAGACTCTGCTGTGGATCTGCCTTTGCCCTTCCTAAGTTCCTTATCCTGGCTGTACTTGAGGCAGCAGGCAGTTAGGGACGTGCTGTACACACCCTCCCTCAAGGACGCTCGGCATCCACGGTCCCAGAGTCGAGGCCCAGTTTATTACTCAGTTGAAGGGCAGAGCCAGGGCTTATGTCCTTGTTGTTCAATGAGATAGCAAGAGAGCCCTGCTCAGGACACCCCCAGGGCCACATGCTAAAGCTGGGCCCAGGCCCACGCCTCCCTGCACTGCGTGCAGCCCACAAGTGGCCCACGCGCTTTCTCCATGTCAGCTGCTGCAAGGACTCAGGAGCCCTTTGACTCCTGGCACTGCCGACTCAGCAAGCATTTATCGGGAGGTGAGGCCCATACTTTCTTTGTCCGATGCGGGTACAGGGCAGCTTGCCAGGTTAATGTCCCGCGAAGCATAGTCCTTTGAACCCTGGTTTGAGGGGGTTGCTGGCAGAGTGACGTGAGCCACAGCCAAATTCTCTGCACTGATGGATTGGTACAAAGCAACTGGGGACAAGGACCTGCCCCAGGGATGAGATAGAAGGACCTGGAGCCACTAGTCCTGCTCAGTGGCACCTCCTCTCCCAGCTAGAGGCAGCGGTGTGACTCTAGCTTGGGTGGTAGATTCTTCTTTATATAGTAACCATGGAGTTGCATAGACCATTCAGAATTCTGCCCATATATTCAACAAACACTTAATGAGCACCTACCATGTACCAGGCATTGTGGGCACAAGAAGCCATTTGGCAAACCAAACCATGTATCTGATGCTTTGGGGAAAACTGTGACTTAAAGGGCTCTTGAATAGTAAGACAAGGAATGATGCCCTAATTTGGTACCAGCAACTCTGACTTGTCCAGCCTTGGTGTTGCTGAAAGTGGGACCTGGTCACCCAGTATGGTGGCTGGATCACTGAACATGGTCAGTTCTGGGCACAGATGAGTGCCTTTCCTGGGGGGCGGGAGTGGGAGGGTTCACTTCCTTGCTCTGCTGGTGCAGTCTTCCTGAAGGGATGCCCAAGGGCTCACTCTGCCTGGAGAGCATTCTGGATAATTTTCCTGGACCAGCTCCATGTTGCCCAGTAAGCCTCAGGCACTGGGAACCAGCTCATTGCCTGGGTGGTTAGCCTGGCCTTGAGAGGACAGGGTAGTAAGCAGGCCCATCAAGGCAACACCACTTCCTGGCTGGGCTTCCTGGAGGCAGGTGTAGAAGGGGATGCCCCACAGTGGTGCAGGGAGGGACTCCAAAGAGTAGAGCACAGTGGGGTGAGCATGCAGAGGGTGCTTGGGGGCAAAGTATCATCTTGATAATTAATTATTAATTCTTCCTGGGCCTGGCATGAAGTAGGCATAGTGCCCACATTGGTTTAAACAAGATACAGGCTCTATGTTCTAGGCCCCAGTGTACCCCGTCTAGTTTTATGAGCAGAAGCAAATGCTCTCTAGCCTCAGTTGGACTGAAAGTAAGTCAGAGTTGTAGTTTGCTGCAGTCAGGACCTGGAGAATGTCGTTGTGTGCTTTTCTGTCTGAGCTCCAGGCTCTGCACCCTGCCTTTCCTGGCCTTTTGCACAGCTTTTAGCAAGACTGAGATTCCCAGCTCTCCCCGCTCCCTCGGCTTGCATCCTTACCTTCCAGTGTCCCTAGCAGCCCTTTCAGCTGGCCTCCAGCGCCCCAAGCTCTTGCCGAACTGCGCCTCCCCTGGCTTACTCCACCCTGGCAGTTTTGTCCTGGATGACTTCCACCGCTATTCTGTGGACCTCAGCTACACGGTCTCTCAGACCACGGGCTCCGTCCCCATCTCCACAGTCATCATCAGTGAAGCCACGGGTAGCCGTACCATCCTCCACGCCTACAGGTTTGTACCCGCCTGCACTTTGCCAGCCGCCACCGCCGCCATCCCTGAGCTTCCAGAACAGGACTCTTCTTTTTCTCAGAGGCCTATGTGCTCCAGCACCCCCTCTCCACTCCCATGGGAGGTCCAGGCCATGCGTGGGCTCTAATCTGTGTTTCCTTGCCCTTTCCCTGCCTCGGGAAAGCTTCCTGGTGGCTGACTTCAGGCGGCGGGGTGTGGATGTATCTCAGGTATCCTGGCAGAGCAAGGGGGACACCCCTTGCTCTTGCTGCATCGTCAACGTCTCCAATGGCTCCCGTACCATTGTGCTCTACGACACGTAAGGCCCCCTGGCCTTTCCCTACCGCAGCCCACCAATCACTTCATGCACTTGCCTCTCTGGGCATCCCAATCGCACCCTCTACTCCCGCATGGCTTCTGTCTACCAGAAATTGTCCCATATTCAGTAATTTCTGAATTTTTTTCAATTAGGGGAGAAATAAGGCGGGAAAGGGTGGGCTATGCTCTGCCTAATGACGCCTTGGTCAATACCAATGGTGGGCAGACAGGTCTGTGCAAAATATAATTGATAATGTGATTCCTCCATAATTAGTTGATCAGCAGTCTGGGTTGGGTGTGGGAAAACTTCTCATGACAGAAGGATAGGCGATGTGGATCCACCTATATTTAGCCTCCAAAGAACTAAGGCATCCCACGGAGTTTCCTGGGTCAGCCCCAGGGTTGCCAGCCTGTGGCATGGCACCAAGAAATATTGAAAAGAGGCTGGCGCAAAACTGCAATCCTAGCTACTTGGGAGGTTGAGGCAAAAGGTCTCATGTTTGAGGCCAGCTTGAGCAATTCAGTGAGAAAGTATCTCAAAATAAAAAAAATAGAAGGGGCTTGGGTTTGTAGCTCAGCATTCCCTGGGATCAATCTCAGAAGTGCCAAAAAAGAAAGAATGAAAGAAAAAGCCCCACCAAATGTCCTAGCACGGTGAAACCAAACATACTACACACTACATAACACTATTGTACATCATTTGCTGTCGTCACTGAGGGACAGAGAAATGGAGCTTTGGGTCAGCAGATCAGGACCATCAGATGCGGTGGAAGGGGGCATCCTTCAGGGTCCCAAGCTCCTTGGGTGAGAACTCCCATGGGTCTCAGTCCTTCTCCTCCTTCCATACTCCCTCTTGAAGAGTCTGAGTTTTAGTTTTCTGAGAGCCTAATGTATGCCAGGTACTGTGTTAGGAATGGGAGGGCCCAAGCCCAGCTGTACTAGGATTCAGGCTGTCCCTACTGCCTAACAGGACCACTCAGCCTGGAGGAGAGGGCCAGTTGTCTCAGGCCAATATTATGGTCTGTTGGCACTGTACATCTCCATAGTGAGTAAGCAGTACACATGTGTGCTAAAGGTGACCTTCCAATTGGGCAATCCCTGTCAGCTGCTCACTAAGTAATGATATATAGCAACTTTGATCAAGGACACAATATGAGTATTCACAGAAAGGGAGAGGAGGAGCTCTGAAAGAGTTTACTGCTCACTGGCCTTGGTCTACATGTATTAACATGCATAACTGACAGCTGCAGAAGGCCTGTGAGTAGGGGTTTCTGGCCTGTGCATGCAGTGGAAGAAGGACTCAAGTTCAGAATGTAGATGGAAGATGTCACCTCTATTCAGGTCTCTGGCCAGGGGCGGACATAGAGGCAGACCCCTTCCCAAGTTTCTAAGCCTTGGCCGGCCAAACATAAACTCAAGTGCCAGCTTTGACTTCTGGGCAGCAACAGGGAGCTGCCAAACTCAAGGGTGCTAAGTGCAAGATCACAGCTCTGCAACACCAGAAGTGAGCTGTGCTGAGCAAGCTTCTGGCAGGACAGCCATGGGTTTTGTAGTTCACCAGGGCGCTACATGTTGGGAGCTGTGTGCTCACAGCAAGGGGGTTCTAGGAACTGCAGATGTCTCTGGTATGCATAGCATTCTGGGAGACGAGGCCTACAGAGCTACAGAGCTGGCCCCCTAGCATGCATTTGTTACAGGTGAGTTTAATCTTAGAGGATATCATAGCAAGGAAGTCAGAGAGGGCCACCTCAGCAGACTGACAGGGCTCATCCTAGATCTGAGAACTCTGTGCTTCTCAGCTTTCTGCCATGCCACCAGCAGCTTCAGCAGGTGCAGGGTCCCCTGCAGACAGTTATAGATTTCCAGCCTTGGTTGATTTCACCATTGCTATTTCTTCTTTATCCTTTCCATCCTGCAACACAGGAACCTACCAGATGTGTCTGCTAAGGATTTTGAGAAGGTTGATCTGACGCGGTTCAAGTGGATCCACATTGAGGCAAGGCCTACCCTCTACCCTGCTTCTAGGGGCTTAACCTGTCAGGGCCTCCACATGTTTTTTTCTTGGTTTCTCTAAACCATAAAGTACCTTGGAGACAAAAAAAAAAATAAATCCAACCCCTCAATACTCCCTCTCCATCCTTGTTTTCAGGTGAGGAAACTAAGGCCCAGAAAGATTGAGTGACACAGCAAGATGGTTTTTGTGTACGTTGTTGTGTCTCACCACCTCCAACTCCGCTTCTAGTGGGAGGCTGGCTGCTTAGGGCTTGATGTGTTTTATCTCTGAGGAAGCAAGAATGAGAGGGTCTGACTCAACTTCCAAAAATAGAGCTAGAATTTTTCTCTCTAAGGGACAGGCTAAACTGCAAGAGGATTGAAGAAACCTTGAGAACTCCTGAATTCTAGTCATAGCCTTGTCATTTAACTTACTATAGGTCCTTCAGAAATTCTATTTTAATCTTTAGTCTTCTTCTCTGTGAAATGGCACAGCTAGTCTTCAAGATCCATGATAGTGCTAGGATTTTGTAATTTAGGATGGGTTTGAGCCCAGCCTCCCCCAGGCCCTCTTTTTCCTCATCCTGTGTTCCAGCAGTGGGGGAGGAACAAGCTAGGTCAGTTGGACATGGCCTGAGCTGCCTCACCCCGCCCCAGGGCCGGAATGCATCGGAGCAGGTGAAGATGCTGCAGCGGATAGAACAGCACAATGCCAAGCAGCCTCCTGAGCAGAAGATCCGGGTGTCTGTGGAGATAGAGAAGCCCCGGGAGGAGCTGTTCCAGCTGTTTGGCTACGGAGAGGTGGTAAGTGTCCCTGCAGCTTCAGCTTGCCACATCGAGTGAACTCTGTCCTTTAAGGGGGCCAGAGAGGTTGCTGGTCTTGCCTAGTAGGCTCCGGATGGCAGCTTTTGAGTGGCAGAGCTCCAGCTTTGGGCCTGTAGTGGCCTAAAGGAGAAATTTTCCACCCTGGGAGGCGGGTGCATGGGAATAATAATGCCAGAGGCCTAGATAAGACCCAGGCAGCCACAGGTGTGTCCTCTCTGGGACTCTTCAGTCTTTTTCTCTACAAAATGAGAGGATTGAACTCCTCTATGAGGTCCAAGTCTTTTCCAATTCTGGGTTATAGGTGGCTGGAGCCACTAGGAGGGAGGACTTGAATGGGCAGAACTGGGTATAAATTGAATTTAGGTGATCATCCTAGCATTATATCAAAGCTGGCTGGTGCATAATTAAAAAGAGAAAGAAAGAAAGCTGAGTCTCGCCCTCTTAGGGATTTCTTTGTTTAGGCTGTTGTTTTTTCAGTGCTAGAGATTGAGCCCAGGGCCTCACACAGGCTAGGCAAGTGCTCTACCATTGAGCTATACCCCCAGCCACTTGATTTTTATTTAATTGGCAGATGCAGAGCCAGGGTTTCTCTGCTTTTTTTTTTTTTTAACCAAAACTGTCTATGAAGATTCTGATAAATTTATACAACTTGTAACTGTTGGTAGATTTAATGCTAAAATATTCTTTTTGTATGTTTGTTTGTTTTGTGGTACTGGAGATCCAACCCTGGGCCTTCCCAGTAAGCAACATCCCCAACGCCACCCCCCTTTTTTTTGGCTTTAAGATGGTATCTTGATAAATTACTAAACTGCAAGAAGATTGAATTTGTGATCTTCTTGCCTCAGCCTCCCAGAGTCTGGGATTACAGGCCTGAACCACAATGCCCAACTCTCTAATGTGTAGCTAGCGGTGAGAGAGTTGAATGGCTGTCAATTTATTTACAGGTAAAGAAACCAGCTCTACAGGGCAGCGTTGTGTGGGGGAAACCCAACCGAAGCTTTTCCTGAGAGCCATCGTGGTTTGATGGGGCAGAGGCCGATTTCACCCCAAGAGGGCGCTCTAGGCTCTGTCTGGTTTTCAGTTCGTTGATCCTAAGGGCTTCGGTGCCACAATTCACAGGGCTGTATTCTAGCGTATTTTAAGCAAGAATACAAAGGACTTTCTGTGGACAGCAACATGCCACGTTGGGGATTTATGTGGCCATGTTGGGGGCCATGTGATAATTCATAGGCAACTCCAGGCTGCAGGTGGTGAGTGACGACAGTCATGGGTGACCACCAGCCCCTTTCCTGCTGCCCACAGGTGTTTGTCAGCAAAGATGTAGCCAGACACCTGGGATTCCAGTCGGCGGTAGAAGCCCTGAAAGGCCTGTATTGTCGTGTGAGGACGGGGTGAGGAAGCTGGGAAGGGGCCCTGGGGGCCCTGGGGTGCAGCGTGAACCCGGACTCCAGGTTTCTGTCCTGACGGGCCCGGGTGTGAGCTAAGCTAACATTCACCTAAGCAGAGGTCTTGCAGGGCTACACTTATTTGTGCCTGGGCTGAGGAGGGTGCTGACGCCCTGGGCCCTGATGGCCAGCTGCTCCACTCCGATGCCTTCTCACCGCCCCGGGTAGTGGACACTCTGGGCGCTGGAGACACCTTCAATGCCTCTGTCATCTTCAGCCTCTCCAAGGGTGAGTGCCATCGCCTGGCAGGAGGGGGTACGATGGGGGCAAAGTCCCCACTGAGAGTACCAGACTGATCCAGCTCCTTGCCTTTCCTCCAGGTAACGGCATGCAGGAGGCACTGAGGTTTGGTTGCCAGGTGGCTGGCAAAAAATGTGGCCTGCAGGGGTTCGATGGCATTGTGTGACAGCCATGTGGCAAGAAGCACCATGCTCACCATGCCCATTTGAGGCTGGCATCGTGGACTGCGGTTGTCTTTCCCTCTTCATCCAACCTGGCATCCAGGCTCCCCTGCTCCCTGGGCAGATGTGGCCTGTGGGAAGGACTCTGCCTGTGTCCCGTGCCCTGTGTCCTTTTTGCCTCAGAGCAAATAAATTCCTTCCCCTAAATCAGCTTGCTCCAGCAGGCTGTTTGTCCTACATGCCTGGACTGCTGTGACTGAAGATTCCTAAGGTCTTGACACTATAGTCCTCCACCTTTTTCTTCATTCCCCAAATCTCCCCATCAGGCACAGAGGAGTTGTTACCTGGGCTAGAGCAGCAGGAAATGCCCTGGCCTTGTCACCAGTTGTCCTAAGTGTTGGAGGCTCAGCTCTTTCTGGAGAAGGGCAGCCACTGAGGAGGGTGGGGATAGGTACAGACCTTGGGCCCTCCCTCTGGGGAGGCCAGTTAGCTCCCCACAGCCTAGCCAGCCACGCAAATAACCAAAAGCCACAAGAAAAGCTCCTGTGAGTCTCTGGGCGGTGTGCACACTCCACTTAGTGGCCCCCAGGAGCTGCGAGGTCACATGACTGAACCAAATACAGGCCATCTGGCCAACAGCCCATTGTAGTTCCAGGAATACCTTTTGCCCTAGGGCCTGAAAGCCCCACCCTCTGATCCTGCTTTTTAGTTAAGGCAGTACGTCAGCACAGCTGTCACCAGATATAGAGTTGCTGACCTTGGAGTGAGGGGGGCCAGATCAGATCCCAACAAACTATTGGAGTGGAGAGCCAACTTCAATATGGGAGTTGGAGCACGAGGGGCCTAGTGTGTACGGGCTCCCAAAAATGGTTAGCATTAATAATACTGGGATTAGAGGGCAGGAACAAGGTAATAGCGGGCATGAGGTTTCTAAATACCAGGTGGAAGGGAACTAGGAGGGTGCTTGGGCCCCAAGGAGAGACAGCTTTCCTCCCAGGGTTGTCCACAGCTAGTTGTGCTAGTGCCACAGACTCTGCTGTCTCAGGTACCCCCAGACCCAGGAAAGCTGGTGAGGCCGACTATGTCCCTCCAAGAGGCCTGCCAAGTCTTCAAGTTCTGTGCTCTCAAGGAGTCCAGGCAGGCTACATTTGTTGAGTGATGGCTGAAGGGAGGGATTCCTTTATTTCTTTATTGGTTGTTAAGATCTAAAAGCTGTCTTTCGGCTTGGCATCTCCCTGAGCTGCACATAAAGGCCTGCCATCTACTGGGGCCAGAAGGGAACAGAGGAAGTCATTGTCCCAACACACACACACACACACACACACATCACCCTTTAGGCTTACATCCTGGCACTGAGACCTTGATGAGTCTAAGTCTGTATCTTCAAGGTTCACATCTCATCATTCTCCAGTTGAATACTATGAGCCTCGAGCTGATTTGGGATGTTCTTAGACTCCAGTGTTTCCCCTGGAAGCACTTTGGCTTCTTCTCCATTGTCCCTGGCCTCTGCCTGTCCCTCAGCCTCCCCTCCAGGACCTGGGGCATCTCCTTCAGCCTCTACTTGTCCTCTAGCCTCCTCTTTGGAACTTGGGATATCTTCTTCGGCCCCTGTTTGATGCCCAGCCACCTGGTCCTCAGCCTGTTCTCCAGGCCCCAGGGTATCACGGGTATCCTGTCTCCATGGGCTCTTGGCTAACAAAGGCTGCTCCTCCCCAGCCTGTGGCTCCTGGGGACCTGGAACGAGGGGTTCTGTTGGCTCCATGTGCCTGGGGGTCTTTCCTGGGAAGCTGATGAGCTCTGCAGGAGTGAGCAGCCCATCACCATTCAGGTCCTGGGTCGAGAGCACCCTGTCCACAACCAGGATCACCTGTGGAAGCAGAGCCACCATGGGGTCTCCAGTGGCCAGAGATTTTTCCTAGGAGCCCTGCCCTCCCACCCCTCCTTCCCTTGCCATGCAGGATCTGAGCTCCCCCTTTTATAAAGCACCAAGGAGCTGGATCTCCTACAGTTTCCCACAGAGCTTACCGGGTTGACAGGAAAGTCAGCAGCTCCAGGGGCCAGAGCTGCTGTCAACATGGACAACAGCTCCAGCCCATCCAGCTGTCCACTCTGGTCATAGTCATGGAGAGCAAAGAGGTAGAGGAGAACTAGGGAGAGAAGCTGGGTTAGAAGAGGTGGAGAGGGCAGGTGGGAAAGGTAAGGGTCAAGAGCGCAGCCAGCTCTCAGCCCCCACTCTGGCTGCCCTGAGGGTCCCAGGCTCCAGCCCATCGGGCCAGCCCCTCACCTTGCTCCCGGTCCATTTGCTCTGGATCCTCTTCCATCCTTTCTCGTTCCTTTAGGTATTTCTGCAGAAGTCTGTCAGAAAAGTGGCAAATCAGCCCAAGAGGGTCCATCTGTGGCTCCAGGTGTGGTCTATTCACCAAAGGCCCCAGGTCAGCTACTCACCGGAGATGCTCCGGGCCTGGCTGGAAGGGGTTGGGCAGGAGCTGAGGCTCTACTTCAGGGTCTGGCCTGGAGAAAGGAGAAAAGCACTTGGAGCTTCCCTGCAGGCCCAGCTGACCCATCTGCCAGCCCAGTCTCCTGGCACAGTTCTTTCCCCAGACCCAAAGGGACTTGTTCTCCCGAATTCCCAAAAAATCTTATGGGGAAGGGGCCCTCTGGTCTCCTTGGAAGCAGAATCTTACTTCCTCAAAGCTGTCTTATTTCAACTTTATGTGAAAATATTGGGTGAGATAAGAGGTCGGATAAGGCCAAACCTAGTAGACACAAGTTGAAGGCCCAAAGGACAGATGAGTGGCAAGACATCATGGCAAGGATCATGGAAGCTTCTCCTTTGCATCTGAGAGCTGAGGGGCAGGTCTCTGGTGTGGCCTGGTGGCCCTGCCTGGGTTTGCAGAGACTCAGTTTGCTCCAGGGCACATAGGTCAGTGTTGGGGTTTCCAGCTGTCCAGGATGTCTTGACCAGTCTCTGAAGCTCAAAATATGCTCCCGGTCCTGGATGATGTCTCACATAACTCCCCACCTGTTGTAGCCACTTCAATCACTGCTGCCAGCCCTTTTAGCTGTTTCTGCATCCGTTTTCCCTCCCACCAAGCATATCCACTGCATGGCACCAATAGTTAAGCCCTCCAGAAAGCAACTCTGGGTTTTTGTTGTTGTTATTGTTGGTGGTGGTTAGTAATGGGGATTTGAACCCAAGGCCTTCATACGTCGCACTGTTTTGCACCCCCAGACACCCAGCCCTTTTTATATTTTTATTTTGATATACTTAGTTGCCCAGGCTCAGCCTCCCCAAGCGCTGGGATTCTGGGCAAGTGCCACCATGCCCGATTCAGAAAGTGATTCTAATAGGACGGGAGCGCATTCCCATTGTTAGGGCTTGATTAGTGGACCACAGCCTCCCTTGGCCTCGGGCTTCCCCCTGGTGTTCCACACCACACTGGAGCTAAGCTCTCTGGTTCTGAAAAGATTTAGTACATATGTGTGGAGTCCCACTCACTCAGTGGCATTCTGACTGATGCACAGCAGGCGGTTGGATTGAGGGGACACGGAGATCATCCCAGTTCACTCTCCTGACTGCCCAAGGGGCCCACAACACCCTTGGGGTCTCCAGAAGCTGTCCCTGCCGCAGACCATGCCCTGCCCTCCCTGACCGCTTACCTCGCAGCCCCATCCTTGGGAGCAGCCTGAGCCAGGACAGGCAGCAGCAGCAGTGCTGCCACTCTCATCATCCAAAGTACCATCCTTCCCGGAACTGCAGGTAAGAACAGAAGTAGTAGCAGTCAGGGGCAAGACTGCCTGCCTCAGCGCTGGAGCTCAGCTGGTCACACAGAAAGTCTGCCTCTCCTGGCCCCTACCTGACAGAACTTCTGCAATCACATCAGTGACCTTCCATGCATCTTTGCCCCCAGATAGTTCTACTTCAGCTCCAGTGTATAAACTATGTTAAAGCTTAAAGCTGAGGTAGAAGTGGTGCCAGGGGCAGAGACCCCTTCCCACAACCCAGGCCCCTTGTGTGTGCCAGCCCCTGGGGTGCTCTGGAAAATGTGACCTAAGTAAGAATGCTCTAGTTCCAGTCGCTCATTTTACAGATGAAAAGGAGCTCAAAGAGTTTAGGGAAAACGCCAGATTAGAAATATAAGGAGTAGCTGGGCATAGTGGCACACACCTGTAATCAGCACTCTGGGAGGCTGAGGCGGGAAGGTGGAGAGCTCAAGACCACTCTGGGCAATGTAGCAATTTAATGAGACCCTGTCTTGGAAAAAGAATAATTCTTTTAATGGGTGAGGATACGGCTCATTTCAAAGGCCATAGGTCTAATACCATGCCACAGAAATAGGGCGGGGTCACATAAAGACCAAGACTCAAAGGGTATCAGAGAACATGGTGGAGTTTTAGGTTTCTTTTTTTTTTTTTTTTTGCATAGAGAGAATAGTTATTTTATGTACTTATGTATTCATTTTAATTTCTATTTTTTTTTTAATTTAATCACATCCCTTTCTCCTTCCCACCCTTTCACCTCCCTCTCCCCCTCTTCCCTCTCCCCAAAGTCCATCTTCTTCCATATCTCTTACATTTGCTATGGTTTGGTTTTCTCAGATTACAGAAACCATACGATATGTAACTTTCTGGGTCTGATTCATTTCGCTGAGCATAATGATCTCAATGTGTATCAGTTTATCTATAAAATGATTCAGATTTGTGATTCTTTATGGCAGAATAATACTCCATTGTGTATATGTACACATCTTCTTTATTGAGTCATCTGTAGTCAGGCCTAGTGGCTTCTTCCAAGATTTGTCTATTATACTTTTTTGTATCTCACTATATCTTTGTTGAGAGTCTTTAACGTGGCCACAGCCACCAGTCCACATAAGAAAAGAACTATAACAATGGAATTTTTAAGGCTAGAAAAAACAAGAAAGAAAAAGAGAGAAGGGGTGCTGGAGGAATGGCACAGTGATTGAAACGTTTGCCTTACGAGAAATCTTGACCGTCTTGACTTTGATGCTAAGTAGAAAGGAGAAAAGAATTCTTCTCTGACAATCTGTAATCAGACTGTTCTTAGAGGAGTTGGAGGCATGAATTAATGCTACCTGTGTGGTTTGGAAAACCTCAGCTGACTGACAGAGGGAAACATCATCTCTGAAGGAACTCAACTCCAATCCAGGCCTCAAAGGAGCTGACAAAGTATCAAGGAAAATGAGCTCACTCACACTCAAAAAATCACAGATAGACAAGAAAATAGACACTGTGAACAGGAGTCAACAACGCAGGAGTAAACAAAATGGAGCCTGCAAAAGCTAAGTTGTTATATTGGAATTATCGCATGCAGAATATAAAACAGGCATAGGTAATATGTTTGGAAGAATTAAAGGGAATCCTGAAACTATGAAAAAAATAATAGAGCATACAAATGGTCAAGTTGATTCAAAGAACCTAACATAACTTTTAGAAGTAAAAGATTTATCTAAAAGATGCAACCCATAAGTTAAATAGGGTAGACACACCTAATACAAGATATAATGAACCAGGCAATAGAGCCAAATAAATTATCCATAATGTAGTTACCTAGTTAAAGGAAATATAAAACAAAGGTTAAGTGCCATGGAGGATATAGATAAACTTGGACAGAAGCAGTATTTACAGAAATAGTAACTAAGATTTTTCTGGTAGGTTGCACTCCTCTTTCAAATAGGAAGCCCAAGAATTCTGCATAAATTAAAACAGAGAAGTATACCTGGAACTGCTGTCCTGATATCATAAAACATTAAGGAGAAGAACATTGTCACAGTAGTCAGAAAGAAAAGACAAATCATTTCAAACAAAAAGTAGTTATAAGGACAGCTGATTTCTCAACACCAAGTGGTTGCACAATTCTGTATTAGTACAGAATGTGTACGTGTTCGGAGATGGGGGAAATGGCTGTTCTAGAAATCGCTTCTCAGCTACATTATCTTTCAAGCTAGGGATGTAGCTTAACAGTAGGGCAGGTGCTTAGCGTGCCGGAGGCCCTGGGACCCCCCACCCCCCCCAGCACCAAACCAAACCAAAACCAAAAACAAAAACAAAACCCAAAAAACAAAAACAAAACTCTCAAAAAGGTGAAATAAAAACACCTGGAGTGTTTCCCAACAACATACCTTCACAAAAGGGAATTCTAAGAAATATATTTCAAGAAAAATATCCTAGAGGGAAGATTTGAAATACAAAGGAAAATGGTGAAGAAATCAGAAAATCAAATGTAGACTGTAAACAAAGATAATTATGTTAAGATATGGGGCAAAAAAAGGTCGTCCAAACTACAACACTGACAATAACATGTAGGGTTAAGATGGTTGTTTGGGAAGAGAATAAATATATTGAGTACCTTTTTTTTTTTTGAGGCAGGGTTTCACTCTGTAGCCCAGGCTGCTCCTGAACTCACTATGGAGCCCAGGCTAGCCTTGGACTTACGGCAGTCCCCCTGTCTCAGCCTCCCGAGTGCTGGGATGACAGGTGTGCGCCACCACGCCCAGCTTATGTGGTGCTGGGGAATGGCCTTATACTTGCTAGGCAAGTGCTTTAGCCACGGTGCCATTCCTCTAGTTTGTTGACTAATTTTTAGAACATGCACTTAAAAATTTAAGACTAGTCCCAAAAAGAAACACAAATGGAATGTGTAGCCTTAAGTCAGTAGGGAAAAAAAAAATGAATGAAATGTAGCCAGGCAATATGGCAGATGCCTATACTCCCAGCACTGTGGGAGGCTGAGGCAGGAGGATCAGAAGTTCTAGCCCAGTCTGGACAATTTAATGACTTAATGAGATCCTGTAAATAGTACATACATACTTACATACATAAATGGCTGGGAGGGCAGTTCAGCACCAAGGCTCTGTGTTCAACCTGCAGCACAACATATAAATAGCTTTTTTTTCCCCCTTTCATTTCTGGGGATCCAGGGCCTTTGCACTGAGCTATGTCTCCAGCCCTCCTCCTCCTCTTCCTTCTTCTTTTCTTCTCCTTCTTCTTTTATTTTTGTTTTGAGACAAAGTCTCTTTAAATCACTAAGTGACCCAGGCAGGGCTTCAACTTGTGATCCTCCTGCCAGAGCCTCCCAGAGTGCTGAGATTACAGGCCTGTGCCACCAAGCTTGGCCAATAAATATAATTTTAAAGGGATCATTACAAAAGAAGGAAGGCAAAGAGGAAAAAAAAAGAAAAAAAAAAAGAAACTCAAGGCTGGAGGAAGAGCACAGCTGTTAAATGCTTGCCTAGCAAGTGCAATGCTCTGAGTTCTATTCCCCAGCACACTGGGCGTGATCCCACATGCCTGTAATCCCAGCACCTGGAGGCTGAGGCAGGAGAATTACTGATTGGTCAAGGCCAGCCTGGGCTCCAAAGTGAGTGCAGGACCAGCCTGAGCTACAAAGTGAGACCCTGTCTCAAAAAAAAAAAAGAGGCAATATAGCTCTATTGACATCAGACAAAATAGAGTTTAAGGTGGGAAACATTTTATAAGTAAAAGCAGGTCCCTATAAAATGACAAAAACTTCAATCCCCTAAAAAGATAATAATAAATATGAATTTCTGTGCACCTAATAACATAGCCTCAAAATATCTGAGACAAGAGCTGGCATAACTACAAAGAGAAAAAAAATCAAATCTACTTTTGTAATGAGAGAATTTAACCTATTTCATTCAGGATTAAGCAGACTAGGAATTAATAAGAACATAGAACACTTAAATAAGGCACTTAATAGGACTGAACTAATGAATGTGTATAAAATTCTACTTCCGGGGCTGGAGGAATAGCACAGCAGTTAGAATGCGTGCCTAGCAAGCGTCAGGCCCTGACTGCAGTTCCCCAGCATCACGTGACCTGGGCGTGACCACACACTCCTGGAGTCCCAGAACTTGGGAGGCTGGGGCAGGAGTGTGTTCAAGGACAGCCGGGGTTATGTAGTTAGTTCAGGACCTATGGATTACAGAGCAAGACACTGTCTCAAAAAAGAAAGGAAGGAAGAAAGGAAGAAAGGAAGAAAGAAAGAAAGAAACAAACAAACAAAGAAAAGATAACCACTTCAATCATTCGGCAAATGCATATTCTTCTCAAGCTCACATGAGATATTTATAACAACTGATAATTAACTGGCAAAAGATTACGGTGGAAATCAAAAGATCAATCTCAGTCTATGACCAAAGTACAACCACATGAGAAACCAACACAACCATAAAACTTGTATGCTTGGACACTTACACATACTTACATATGAATCAAAGAAGAAAGCCACCATGGAAAATGTTAAATACTTATTATGGGAAAATATTAGAAAATAACATACACCTCGACAAGAAATTCAATTGAGACAACAGTAGAGGAAAAATGTACAAACTTAAATGCTTCTATTAGAAGAAAAGCTAAGAATTAATGAGTTATTATTTCCAACTAAGGAAGGTAGCAAAGCAGAATAAACTTAAATAAATTCAAATAAAGTGATAAAAATAGAAAAAATTAAAAATACAACAGAAGCAACAGAGGCAAACAAGGTGTGTTTGTGTTTTTTTTGAGAGGTGCCTGTAATCTCAGCACTAGGGAGGCTGAGGCAGGAGGATTTCCTTGAGTTCAAGGCCGGCCTCAGCTACATAGTGAGTTCAGACCAGCCTAGGCTACAGAGTGAGACCCTGTCTCAAAAAAAAAGAAATTATAGACTAAGAAAAGTTTTGAGGATGTAGCTCAGTGTGAAGGCCCTGGGTTCAATTCTTAGTGTCACAATAAGCAAATAAAGAGACAATAAATTAATAAGATAAATATTTTAAACCCATAAAATTTTAAAAGAAAACAATGGGCTAATCTAAGTGTCAAAAATCAAAACTTCTGTTTCACGAAACCAGTGATAGCAGTTAGGGTTTGGAGGCTCTATGGGTTGCCACCACCTGCCTCATCAGGGGAACGGGGACAGAAATCTCAATGGAGACTCCATAGGCACCAAAAGGGAATCCCAGAACTATAGAGTCGCAGGCCTCATTTTCAGGAAAGTTAGTGCAAAGGCCCTGACCACAGAAGCCAGAGTGGCCCACACCCGTGGTTGGGGTGAATGAGCCAGAGCGCCACCTCACCTGCTCTTTGTACCCAGAGCCTGCTGGTACAAGCAGTGAGTCTGCCGAGGGGTTCAATCTCTAAGGTAAAAGGAGGATGCACATGGCTGAGTGCCAGGTGGCCAAGATGGGACAGAGAATGCCAGGTGTGGCCCTGAGAAGGGCACCGTAGAGTCCACCAGGAAAGGTCCCCGCCAGAGCCCAGCTGTTCAAGTCTTGGTCTTCGGCGTGGAGCCTCCAAACCCATAAGCCAAAGCAACCTTTTCTCTGTATAAGTTGGTATCTCAAGTTTTGTCGCCATGATGGAAAGCAGACAAGCCCACAAAATAAGCCTGAGCAAATGCCAGGTGACACACACGGGAAGGACAGCATCGTAGGGAAGGCATGGGGGGGTTATATTTGTAGAATAAAGATAAACACCATTCACTTCTTTAATTTTTTCTTTTCTGCCGTGCTGGAAATCAAACCCGGCATCTCCCATGTGCTAGGCAAGCATTCCACCACTGAACTACATCCTCAGCCTATTCCTTAAGCATCTGATATAAGCTAGGCATTATCTTATCAATAAGCACATAGTTCGATGTAGAATTGCTTATTCTTTTTCCCCATTAAAGCTTGCAAATAGATAAGTAGGAAAAGATATGCATGTTAAAACAAGGGACACTAGGCCTCTGGAAGGCAGGGGGATCACAAGTTTGAGCCCAGCCTGGGCCATTTCGTGACATCGCGAGAGCTTGTCTCAAAATAAAAAGGGCTGGTGGCTGTTGCTCAGCGGCACAGTGCTCCTGGGTTCAAGGTTCGATTCCCTAGCACAGACAGAGAGATCAGGAAGCAACTCAGCCCAAGGTTCAAGGGTCTGAGTTCTAACTTCAGACTGCCTAAAGTCAAATACAGACGTCGGAGCTCCCCAGCTGTGAGCCTTCTCTGTCTCTTGGGTCCACATCTGTAACACGGGGCTGCCCAGAGCGCTGCCCAAGACTGTGGTGAGGGCTGAGACAGGCCCGTAGAAAGCAGCACCTGTTACACGATGAGGTCTTTTCCTTCCACAAGTTTTCTTGGCTCTGCAGTGGCCTCACGCAAACCCTTCCTTCTGGCCTCCCCACCTGGATCCTTGCAAATTGCTTTCTCTTGCCCATCTGTTCATTGCTAGCTCCCAAGCTGCAGGAGACATGGAGTAATTTAAATCCCTTGGAGCTGTCAAAACTTATTATCCAGGCGTAAGGGTTTGCTATTTGCCTTTTTAAGGAGAGGACGTTTGTGAGCTCCAAAGACTAAAACCCTGGTGGGGGTAGCTGGGGCATGGAGGGGACACCTGCCCATCCCCAAGTCTGCGCACTTGCCAGGCCACTATGGTGATTCCCTAAACATGCCTGCAAATTCTTTAACATTCTTTCTCAATGAATCTGGAGTCTAATTCTGTTGTTTGTTTTGTTTTTTTTTTTTGGCAGGGAGGATGTTGGGGATCAATCCCAGGGCCTTTACACTATGCTACATCCCTAACTCTTTTTATTTTATTTTTTAGTGTTTTCTCTCTTTTTATTTATTTAATTTACATGTCACCTCCCTTTCCCCTTTCCATCCTCTCTCCTTTCCTCCTTTCCCTTTTCCTCTCTACAAAGTTCATCTTCTTCCTTTCTTTTGTATTTCTTACATTTTTTATGGTTTGGTTTTATCATCTTAGGGAAACTAAATGATATTTAACTTTCTGGGTCTGATTCATTTTTCTGAGCCTGATGGTCTCAAGGTGCATCCATCCATTTTCCTAAAAATGACTCAAACATGTCATTCTTAATGGCAGAGTAATACTCCGTTGTGTCTCTATACCACACCTTCCTTATCCAGTCATCTGTACTCCGCATACTGGCTTCTTCCAAGATTTGGCTATTATAAATTGTGCTGCTATAAACATGGGTAAGCGTGTATCACTATAGTATGATGACTCTTTTGGGAAGACGCCCAGGAGAGGTACAGCTGAGTCAAATGGGATGTTGATGTTCAATTTTCTGAGGAATCTCCACACTGTTTTCCATAGTGGTTGTGCCAGTTTACTGTATGGGCGGCACACCCACAACCCAACCCCTACAGGGTCGATGTGCTGATTAGCATGGCGAGTTAATCAACCACCTTAAAACAATGTAGGAGGGCCCCTTTTTCCTGTTTTTATTTTTGGTTTGATTTTGAGACAGGGTTTCATTAAGTTACTACAGCACTCAGTGCTAAGGTTTGAATCTTGGGTGTCCCCCAGACTCCCCGTGTATTTGGATGCTTGGGGTTTGACCTGGAAAGAATGTGTCAGTTTGTTGATATTGGGGGAGGGGCAGAGATTGCAGGTGTTTGTTATTGACTTGAGGACCAGGAAATGGGAGAGAGGCACCCACCCTGGAAGGGGGGGGGTCCCCCCACTGGCAGCTCCAGCTAAGTAAAGGAGGAAGAAACATTATTGCATTAGTCTGGCCTCTTGTTTGAGTCTCCAGAGATGGGCTTTGTTTCTGCTTCAGTAGAAGCAAACTAGCAAACTTCCAGTAATGCCTCTGGTCACCATGGCACTTTTCTTTTTTCTTTTTTTTTTCTTTTTCTTTCTTTCTTTCTTTTTTTTTTTTTTTTTTTTTTTTTTTTTTTTTTTTTTTTTTTTTTTTTTTTTTTTTTTTTTTTTTTTTTTTTTTTTTTTGAGACAGGGCCTCACTCTGCAGCCCAGTCTGGTCCTGAACTCACTATGGAGCCCAGGTTGACTTTGGACTCACTGCAATCCTCCTGTCTCAGCCCCACAAGTACTGGGATTACAAGCATGTGCCTGGTTTACGTGGTGCTAGGAAATCGAACTCACATACTTAATGCTTGATTGGCAAGCACTTTAACCGCTAAGCCCTTCCAATTTCTTTCTATCTTTAAACATAGCCTCATCACCATTAACAGACTTGCAATTTTCTTGCCTTAACCTGTGGAGTCACTGGAATTACAAGCAGGCACCATTACATTCATTCAAATCACTAAGTTTTAAGGTGGTTGGTTAACTCCCCATGATAATCAGCACATCGAGCCTGTAAGGGCTGGGTTGTGGGCGCGCTGCCCATACAGTCACCTGGGCCCTGCTCTCAGGGGCATGCCCCAGGGCTTAATCTAATCCTCAGCTGTCACTCAATCATTTTGTACTGGTGGCCTGTAAGTTACATACCTGGTCTGAGACTTACTCACACGAATGACTATCACTCCCTTCCTCTTGGTCCTCTGTGTCCCTCACATATGTGACTATCCACTATCTGCAGTGGTCGGGGGAGATTTAGAGCCAGCCAGAAACACTCCACCATCCCTGTGACCCTCCTGAAACTTCAGTTAAACTTCAGTTATCTTGCATGCTTGCGGGAGACACTAAAAAATTTACTTACAGAATTATAGTGGATACTAAATGGGTGGTGAGTTACTCCTTGCACACACTATATAGCAGCCTGTGACTGTTCCTGCCTCTGGTACTCTCTCCATACCTACATCAAACAAAACTTCCTTACTAGAATGCCACCGCTATGCAATCTTCAATGGCTCCCATTTCTATTTCAGTCAGAGTCCTCACCTGGTCATTGCACTAACACCCGGCTTCAAAGAGAGAGGTACTGGAGTTTCTTAAAATACTTTCCACTTTCACATTTTGATGTTCAGGCCAGTCGCGTACCATCTTCAACCTGGAATACCCCGGGCCCTCCTGGTGACCCTAGCGTGGGGTTTTAGTCCATCTCCAAAAATTATGTAATCGCATGGTGTAATATTCTCCTAAGTAACACATCCAGCTGTGACATCTTTAACACAAGCAACCTACTGCCATTGTTTAAAGGATGCCAGGTTCCCACTCCATGGCACTTGCACATGTTTAAGTATTTACAGAACAAAGAAACAGAAACAAAGTAGTCATTGAATCACTGCTTGTCAAATAAAAGTTCCTAGGCATTTCCTGTAGTCACAATGTACATGAACAGAGCTACCCTAAGAAACGCATGAAAACCACGGTAACTTAGTTAACAGTTGTGATGTAATTCACCAGCCACATACACACACACACATTTAAAATTATCCAGCTTCAGGTTTGTTCAAGCTCTTGCATCAGTGTGGGAGAAGACCCAAGGCTGCAGGTTAGACCTCTGATCAAATCCTGTCCGTACCACTGCTGTGTGGTCTGTGCAGGTGTTTCCACCTCTCTGAATTTTTAAAACAAAGATAACGATATCCACTTCACAAGAATTTGAGAGTGCGATGAGCTAATGCAGGCGAAGTGGCTGGCAGAAGCGGACCCTCCTTGAATATTTCAGAGACCCTAGGATGTGGCAGGAACTCTTACCTGTGTCATTCCTGTCTCACACACGGCATCCCAGTCAAACGGCCACTGGAAGGAACCCAGGACAGGAGGGACAGGAGCCCAGCGCCCCCGGGGCACCTGACGTCGGGAAGTTACCTGAGCTGAGCCCACTTCTTGGATGGACCCCTGGTGTCTCGGTGCCTCCGGCGCCCGGCCACCCCCCCACCAAAGGAGCGGCGCCGTGGGCCAGAGGTGTGCACACCCGGGGCACCTCCGCCCAGCAGCCCGCAGCGGGCCACGACCTCAGCCTCCCGTCGGCTGGGCCGCAGAGCCCACGTGGGGAGCGTGGGCGTGGGGGCCCTAGGACCGCGGGGGCGTTTCCCCGCCCCGGCCCCTCCCGGCGCTCCGCTCGGGGCGACCTCTTGCCCAGCGGGGTCAGAGGCGAGGACCCCAGCCCGGCCCCAGGTGCGGGGCGGGGGAAGGCAGGGGGCGAGGCTCCGCGCCCCGGGATCCGGCCTCCGGGCGGCCACCCACCTGCTGCGGCGGCGGCGCGGGCTGCGGCTCCAGCTTCGTGCGCCCCGCTGCCTGCCTGCTGTCCGCCGCCGCCCTCCGCGCCGCTCCACGTGGCCGCTCCACGTCGCCCTCCCCGCGCCGCCGCCCAAGCCGGGCAGAGTCCCCAGCCGCGCCACGCCCGGGCCCTGTCGCCGCCGGCCGGCTCCGTGCCGCCCGCGAGGTCAGGGGCGTGCGTGGGGCGGCGTGGGGCTGAGGTAGAGCCAGACTCTGCGTGTGTGTGTGTGTGTGTGTGTGTGTGTGTGTGTGTGTGTGTGTGTGTGTGTAAGAGAGACCGACGCCGAGAGAGATGCTACCCTAGCCCGGTTGGTGTCTCACAAAGTGGTAGAAATCCTGGGGGAAGGGCAAGTTGCAAATGGGCAGCTTATGTGAAACGTGCGGACAGAAACACGTAAGCTCCCGCGTCTCCGCGTCTTGGCGTTTTTAGGCTGGATGAATAAGGGAGCACCTTTTCGGTTGCTAAGGCCCCCACCCTTACTGCCTTTGTTAGCTACTTAAGGTGCTTAACCATGACTAGTTTTAGGGAGTGGATAGCTACCGGTTGCTTCAGGGAGCACTAGTGACTTAGTTAAAGGCAGGTGTTACTTTGCTGTCCCTTAAATTCTTCTCTGGAAGGCCCGGTGTCCTTCAGTGCGTTTGTGCCCACTACCTCCTGGCTCCGAGAGACAGAGACAGAGCTGAGGTGGGTGTCTAGGTGAAAAATCCTGGCCAGGCTGCGTCAGTACCTGGCTGTGCCTGAGGACCCTGGTTGTATGTGACAACACAGAATGTAACTTATTGTTAGTGTGTGGTTGTGACCATGTATGTGGCCTTGGGTGTAAGGAATCTGTGGCACAGCGAATGTATGTATATATGTGTCCAGTGACACGGTATGGGCTTGACAGGGTGTTGCCAACATGTGGCTGATTGTCTAGGTGTGCAACAGTGTTGAGTGTTAGTGGTGTGGATGCCAGGAGATCTGCGTGAACTGCAACTGCTGGCGTCGAGCGGCGGTGTGACCATGTGACTGTCACCATGCATAGCACTGAGGATTGGCTCCATGTGAGGGGAGCCGTAGATTGAGCTATGTGGACTTTATTGCTGTTGTTCTGTACTGGGGATTAAACCCGGGGCCTTCACACTGAGCTACATCTCCAGCCTATTTTTTCGTTTTGATTTTGAGACAGGATCTTGCTAAATTGCTAAATTGACATCCAACTTACTTGTGTGTTTTTAGAGTCAGGGTCTCTGTGTCCAGGTTTGTCGTGAGCTCACCATGTGACCCAGGCTGGTCTCAGATACACTGCGATTCTCCTGCCTCAGCCTCCCAAGTGCTAGGATTATAGGCATGTGCCACTGTGGCCAGCTATGTGGTCCTGGAGAATCAAACCTGGGGACTTGAGCTTACTAGGCCAGCACTCTAACTGCTGAGCTATTCCCCCAGCCCTGTGCTCCAAATTGTGATATTCCTGCCTCAGTCTCCCAGAGTGCCAGGATTGCAGACCTGTGCCACCAGGCCCAGCAGAACCCACCATCTTAAGGACAGTAGTGGCAGTTTTCTCCAGAGCGGTGTTGCACTTGTGTGACTGTCTCTTTGTTGAAACAAGGTGAAACATCACCTCCCTTTGTTCCAGTGACTTATCCCTTCACCTAGCTCTAAACTGTATCTTTGCCCACTGGCCCAAGGACTTAGGTCTCAGTCTCAGAATCTTCAGCTTCTCCGCTCCATCAGGACGTGTCATCAGCCCCATCTCAGCGGGAGCCACCCTCCCCCGCCTCACTGTGGGACAGCTGCTGGCCATGGCCTCCTCCTCGGATCACGGCCACCGCGGGCGTACTGGAGTTTCTTCAGACTGTCTCCTCATTCTTCGTCTGCTCATGTAGCCACTATCACGATCTGATTTGGGTTCGGTTGTGTCCTCCAAAATTTGATAAGTTGAAGTCCTAACTCCCAGTTTCTCAGAAGTTAATCTTATTTGTAAATATGGTCACTGTAGATATAATTAACTGAGATGAGGTCATAATGGGGAGGGTGGATCCCTCCTCCAATATGACTGGTATATATATATATATATATATATATATCTGGAGGGAAAATCTATTTTTGTTTGTTTTTGTTTTGTACTGGGAATCAGGCCCAGGGCTTTGTCCTTGAGCTATGTCCCCTGCCCGCTTTTTATTTTTATTTTGAGATGGGATCTTGCTAAAAGTGCTGGTCACCTGCTGGTGCAGCAAGGAGCTCCCAGCTTCCTTCCCCTCCCTCCCTTTTCTTAGGTTATTTGTGAGAATCCCAGCTCCCAAAGATGTTTATTTTTCCCATTATCTGGTAGCAAAAACCTCCTGTTTCATTTATTTATTTATTTTTGATCAAATGGAAGCCTCATGTTACTTATGGGGATTGGGCATTTAAGCAACATTTCGGAACCCTGGGACTGACTTTTTGACTCCCTTTATAATTAACTCTCTGAGATCATGCATTTGAGCCCTGTCCTCAGGGTCATTATTATTATTTTAGCCAGGATCCTATTAAGAAATGTGCGTTTATCTGATTGACCCAGTCTTTCTGGAGGGTACTTTTTTTTAGATAGTAACTACTGTTCTCCAAATCATTTCCTTCTTTTTCTTTGAACAAGACATTAAAAATAGACATTAATTTGGCCCAGTGGGGCATCTCTCAAAACAAAAGTCTTTTCCCACCTCCACCCTTGAGTTGGTGAAGGGTGGGGTCACCTTTACTCACCCCGGTCTGGCCTGGCGCGGGCCCTGGCGGGCCAGAGCAGCGGGCGGCCCCAGGGCCCTCGCCTGTGCCTTGCCGCTCTGGCTCCCGTGCAGCTTCAGGTGGGCGTCGCGCGCGCCCTTTTAAGCTGTCTCCCCGCGGGCTCCAGAGCGGCGAGGACGGCGAACAGGGGACCCGCACGAGCGACGTCAAGGGGCGCTGCGCCCAAAGCCTCGGCAACAACAACCCGCGGCCCTGCTGCTGCTGTCCACGGGCCTCGGACATCGGCCCCGCCTCGGCTCCGCCCCGAGGGCATGCCCACGGCCGGACCCAGATAGGCAGGCACGCTCCCGGCCACAGCCGCGCGCCCTCCAGGCACCTCCCCGGAGCCGAGACTGAGCTCATGCTAGTGCTGCGCAGCGACCAGCCGCCAGGGGGCTCGCCGTCCCCTTTCCCTGGCCTGGCCTCGGCCTAGTCCTTTGGGGGGCTACCCTGGCCGGACCTTGGCCTAGCCTTGGGGAGTTAGCCTTGACCTAGCCCTGGCCTAGCTTCGGCCTAGCACTTTGGGGGGTTAAGCGTCGACATAGCCCTGGGAGGCTAGCATTGAACTACACTAGGCCTAACCCTTCGGGGGCTAGCCCTGGCCTGGCCTTGGCCTAGCCCTTTGGGAGGCTCACCCTGTCGTTGGCCTAGCCCTTTGCGGGGTTAAGCCTTGACATAACCCTGGGGGCTAGCATTGAACTGCACTCGGCCTAACCCTTGGGGGGCTAGCACTGGCCTTGCCCCGGCCTAGCCCTTTGGGGGGCTAGCCCTGGCCTGGCCCCAGCCTAGCCCTTTGGGGGGCTAGCCCTGGCCTGGCCTCGGCCTAGCCCTTTGAGGGGCTAGCTCTCACTCCTCAGCCCCAGGCATAACTATGGAGGACCACAGGAGCCTTCGTGCACCAGTACCTTTGCCTCACCGCAGGACAGTATCCACGCAACACCCTGGTGATGCAGGTTGTGGAGGGGACAGCGACCCTCCCAATGTAGAACAAGTGAGAGCCAGGGAGAGGTGGGCACAAAGATTGCCTGAAACACATATTCGCCATATAGTGGATCAGTGCACCAGTGTGAACAGAGCCTGAGGCTGGGCAGACCCTGGAGCACCGGCCCTTCAATGTTCCCACCTGGACCTCAGGCCCAGTCAGGGGACCCACCAAGGCTCCAGGGAGCCCCACTTCTCCTTCATGGCAGGCCGTGCAGGAGAAAGGCACCATTGTTCCTTGCGGTAGGGGGGTAACAGCAGCTGTTTAAGTATAGAAAAAAAAGCAAAAATATATAAAATAATTTAATAAGAAATAAATTAATAAGAAACAAAGAGCCTGCAGAACCCGACACAAATGGGAAGGTAGTGTTGGAGCTGTTTGCCAGAGAATTTGAAATAACTTTGACTGATATATTAAAGGCTTGAGTGGAAAAAGTACACACCATACAAGATCAGATGAGTATTTTCAGCAAAGACAAAAACTACGAAAAAAAATTAAGTGTGAATGCTAAAAATAAAAAGCAGAACAGAAGAGTAGTAATAGGAACACAGGATGAATCCAGTGGGCCATCTGAGGGAGGAGACAGGTCCAGAGAAACAACCCAGGCAGGGCAGAAAAAGAAAGCACAGGCTGCCACAGGACCATGAAACAGTATCACATGGCATCATTACCAGCGTCCCAGGAGGGAAAGAACAGGGAAGCAGAGGTACCCGAGGGAGCTGCGGCTGAGAACTTTCAAAAGCACAGGCCTGTACTCCAATAAATATCTAAACAATGATCATTTCACACTGTATCCATTTTTTTATTGGAGTTTGAATCTGAGCTCAAATAAATCTTTCCTCCCCTAAATCTGGATATTTCTGTACAATGCATTCATTCAACCTGATTGCCAACAGTACACATTTAAATTGATGGTTTTGCTTCTTGGTAGGTGTTGAAACCTCCTTCCCTTCAGTCCTTTTACAAGTTCCTCTGGATGTGCTAGTGTCGTGAGCGGCGAAGGACAACCGAGAGAACGATCTTTATTATCAACACCAATGTTAATGATATTGTTAGTATAATATTAACCACGAGAGGGCGCTGACAGCCCAGTACCTCTCCTCAGTCGGTGGGGAACGCGGGGGCAGGGTCCTCAGGGCTGGAAAGGTGGTCTCCTGGAGGATCACTGCTGATGTCGAGTGGCAGTCTTTTCCCTTGGGTGACGGTTGCCCACGGTCTTGGAGAAGCACTAGGTTCTTATAGGTTTTTTTCACCTTCCATCACCTTATTCTCTATTGTCCATTCATATACTTCCAGGGTCTAACTTCTAAGGCTTAACTATCTAACACACATGTGTCACTTCCAAGGTCTAACTTGTAAGGTTTATGTGTTTGATACACACATTTCTGATGCATCCTTGTCCTATCTCTGATATACCCATATCGTATGTCTATGACTAATGTTTATGTCTAGTATACACACACTTACTGTCTATATGTCAGCTATGATGATTCTTACATGTGTCTTTCTGCACAATTGGGGTATCTCTTCTGTGTCACCTGCTTTTAAGGTCAGGCTCGCCCAGGATAATCTCCCATCTGACCAACTCCCAGTCAGCTCATTGGTAGCCTAATTGCAGTCACGACCCCCTGTCCCATTCACTGCTTCTGCCCACAATGTGGGAGACAGACCAGGAAGAACTCAGCGAGAAGGGAGATCTATGCCCATCACCCTCTGGCAACTGCTGGGGAGAGTAGAGAAGTATTAAGTGCTCACTGAGATTTCAAAAAGTATTCCTTTTATGATTCATAGTTGTGGATAATTTATAAATTTATGAGTGATGGCTACAATTTTGGCATCTCACATATTTTCAACTTTACTAAATATGTATGATTCATATAATGTGTGACCTATAATAGCAACAACTTTTTTTCTTACTTTCTTTCTTTTTTGAGACAAGGTCTCTGTAGTCCAGGTTGGCCCTGAACTCACTATGGAGCCCAGGCTGGCCTTGGACTTGACAATCCTCCTGCCTCAGCCTCCCCAGTGCTAGATTACAGGTGTGTGCCACCATGCCCAGCCTTATGTGGCTCTGGGGAATCAAAACCAGGGCCTTGCACGTGCTAGGACACCACTTTAACCGCGATGCCATTCCTCCAGCCCACAACAACTTCCTTAATACTTAGAAGGTATTGAGTGCTTGGTTTCTGTCAGGCCTCGTGACAAGTACTTAGGAATTCCTCATTTTTTACTGAGCGTTCCCTGTTCGCCAGGACACTCTCAAAATTATAAAACAAATTCTTAAGTTTGTACCAACTACAGCAAGGCCTGCAGGGACAGGAACTCAGGCAACTGAACTCCACAGCCAGACTTGGGCCAAATAAATCGTGGTCCTGCCACTGTGTGTAAATACTTTCCTTAACACCTTGGGTACTCTGGGCAAAGCCTGCATATTCGGATATTTTATTAATATAACACAGTATTTAAGATGGGCCTGGTGGGGCATGCCTGAAATCTTAACACTGGTACGCTGAGACAAGAGGATCTCAAGTTAGAACCCAGACTGGGCAACTTGAGGACTTAACGAGATCCTGTCTCAAATTTAAAAAAACAAAAACAAAACCAAAAAACCCCCTGGAGATTTAGTTAAGTAGGAAGGCTCTAAATTCAATCCCCAATATCGAAGAAAAACAGAAGAAACAAAGGAAAGAAGAAAGGAGGAGAGGGAAAGAAGGAGGGAGGGGCGAGGGAGGGAGGTAGTGGAGATGGTGCAGCACGCGGAGTGGCCGCGCGGCCCTCCGTTCCTCCTGCCTGCCGGTTGCTAGGAGTCTGGGTGCTGCGCCCCACACACTACTTCGCTGTTCCTGCCTGCCGGTTGCTAGGAGACTGGGCGCTGCGCTTGCGCACTAGGGCAGCCACGGGCAGCGATCACTGGGTCCTCCGCTGTTCCTGCCTGCCGGTTGCTAGGAGACTGGGCTCTGCGCCGGCGCACTAGCGCGGCCGCCGCCAGCTGGGCAGGCGCAGCTCGGCCCTCCGCTTATTTCCGGCCGGTTGCTAGGAGTCGGGTACCGCC